>OVAX01003652.1:0-18160 GCA_900406405.1 Lepidium africanum | reverse complement strand
CTAATTAAAAAAAATTAGTTAAGATCCTCATTTTAAGAAACACTAGTGGAGATGCTCTAATATCCTAATACAATAGAGTAAAAAACTCGTTACCGGAGACGGAAAATTACCCTCAACCAACAACGTAATCAAAAGCCTTCTCTGAAAAAATTTGATAGAGGTGAGGAGAGACGCCGGAGGTTGCAGTAGATGGGAGAGAGAGAAATATTCTCTCCGAAAGAGAGAGAAACTTTTTATATATTTAATTAGGGTACGTATGTGTATAATGGTATTTCAGATTTATTTAGTTTAAGAAATAGTCATTGTTTCATACTTTAGAGTAATTTAATATTTTAAGTTGTATTAGTCACCAATATACTTCTATTTGTAAACATAGACTAATAAAGAACGAAAAATTACATCAAGTGATTAAATGTTTATATTCGTTGTATTTTTACTGGAATTCGACTGTAAAAAAGTATTAAAGATTAAATATGAACATAATATTGTCTATTTAGTTGTTGAAAAGAAAAACGAAAAGGAAAGACTAATAGTGAGTATTTACATACTTATATGTGTTTCAAATCTATTAATGTGTCAACTAAAATACATGATTAGGTAACTGATCACAAAATAAAAAATAAAATACATGATTAGGTTTAAGCCTAAGGGACACTGACACATGTTGGTGTCGAAGCAAAGTGTACTTCCCATATTCACACTTTTCAAGAACAAACTTAATGCATCCGTTTGTTTTTTACCTTGTTACCTAAACAAATGTATTCAGGGCTCTTTTCTGTCTAGATTCAGTGTCCATGTCTTTTTTGAAGAATTTCGTTGTCCTAGTATTGGTGTAAATACACGATTTCGATTATTCATATCCTAAATATCAATATTCGAGAAACTGATAATAAGATTATATAGATAGTTAACATTTTTTAATACTCTATAAATGAAAATAAGAAAAGATTGCAATTACTAAAATCTTAAACATAAACAAATATTACCTAAAATATTAAATATATTACAACAATGTATATACAAATTAATGAATTCTAGAAAAAAAAATTCTGTTGTCTTTGAAGAACAAAAAACATACAATTTTGTTTTCATATTAGTTAAAGTGATATATGTATATACATTTTAGTCTGAGTTACTTTTTTTTTTGAACACCCATCTATTTAAACCGGGTTAGCACAAAGGGACTAAATCCGAAATTCTGATTAAAGAGAAAGAATAAAGGGCAAGGACTCTTGAGAATTTGGAGGGAAAAAGTATATTGTCAATGAAGTAAAGATGATTGCCGAATAAGGGTTATTAGCTTGATGTGTGTGTCCCAAAGCCAATCCCGTTCAAAGGATCTGCTTTTCTATTTATAGATTATTGAGGCGGTTACAAAGTAGTTTGCAAACAGGAAATATTACAATTGTTAAGATATGATCTTATCTAAAAAATCTTAGTTAGATTTTTGGAAATTTTTCATGTCGGAATAGGAAAATTTTCATTTCTTTGTTTGATGACGTGTCGTCTGACTTCTTTCAGGCTTAACGCGCTTTCGAGAAGGAATTCTTCCGAGTAGATCAAAGATATCCGAGTTGACACTTCGATAATCTTGCCGAATTCATGACTTAGAATATTCGCCCATTGTTTCTCGTGGACCGACGTAGGATCTCGGATCCACTTTGATCACCATGTGAGTTACTTTATATTGATGATTACTTATTGAATAGAAATCATTTGTAATTAGAATCATCACACATGGTTCGAATGATTCATACAAACATATTGCATATTAATCAATTCTTTTTGTCAACACCATTTTCTTAATGGTTTATTTAATAAGTTTGTGAAATTTAAATAAAAATTTTACTTTGTTGTAAGACAATTGAGTAAACAAGAAAGACATTTCCTGAATAAAAAATTATTCAATCAAAAGTGATTGATACAGAAAATATAATAGTTCAAAAAAAATATATATATATATATATATATATTGAAACATCAATTTTTAAAATAAAGTAATACATGCAACTTTTGATTTAAATAAAAATGAGATTTATAATAAATTTCTTTTTGTTATATGCTTTACTTATTTTGACAGTTAAGTAAGATTTATTTTCCTCAATAAATCAGATATCTTTTGCTACAATATATATATATATATATACTAGGACTATACCCGCGTTATAACGCGGGATTTGATTATTTAAATAATTCGTGTTCATTTAGGTTATCAGACCCGTGTTGATATTTTGAAATATTAGTTTCGATATGTTGTTTTAGAGGCTAGAAACCCGAATTGAAGAGAAACAGAACCCAACAAAATATCCAAATGGATCTGAAATCAATGTACCCGGAAACCAAACCCGACCAGAACCGAACACAAGAACCATTTAGCTTTTTATAGTTTTTATATTAATTTTTTAATTTTTTTGAATTTTTATATAAAAATACCCAAACCCGAAATTGATCTATACTAATTTGCACCATATCCGAAAAATAAAAATACGTGAATAAATATTAAATCAAAAGAACTAAAATACTTAATTAGAGGAACCGAATCCGACTAAATACCAGAAATACATCCTAAATCTATGTACCCGGAAAACTGAATCCAAACCCGAACCGGAACCGGATTAAGAACTGAATTTGTACCCGATAAATATTTATTAATTTTCATTTTTTTAAAAATAAAATTTTATTAGTTTTGAATTTTCATATAAAAATATCTAACAAGCCTATTTTTAAGAGTTGTTATGAACTATATGTTAATTTTATCTTAAAGTTTATAACATAGTCAAAATAAAATTGTCTCCCGCTTTAATATATAAGACTAGGATTATACCCGTGTTATAATGCGGGATTCGATTGTTTTGATTGGTTTTCTAAATCGTGTTTATTTAGCTTGTTAGACCCGTATTGATATTTTAAAATACATACTGATATTTTAAAATATTGATTTCGAATTGTTGTTTTTTTCGAATTGAAATCGATCTAAATTAGAGAAACCGAACCGACAATATACCCAAATGGGTCATAAATCTATGTATCCGAAAAAATCATATCTGAAGCATAACCGAAATCAAATCAAGAATCAATTTTTTTGCTTTTTAGAGTTCTTCTATTACTTTTTTGATTTTGAAATTTTATATAAAATATCTAATCCACAGCTCGGTTTATACCGAACTAAATTAGATGAACAGAATCCGACAAAATACCAAAATGTTTCTTAAATATATGCATCAGGAACATTGAATCCAACCCGTACCGAAACCGAATCAATAACATTAAATTTTAACTTTTTTAACTTTTTTTTAATTTTGAAATTATATATAAATATCCGATCTAGAGCTCAGTCTATACCGAACTAAATTAGATGAACCGAATCCGATAAAATACCAAAATGTTTCCTAAATATATGTATATAGAACATTGAATCCAACCCATACCGAAACCGAATCAATAACCGATATGTTTTTATTAAATTTTAACTTCTTAAAGTTTTTCCATTAAATTTTATTAATTTTGAATTTTTGTATTAAAATCTGTAACATAATCTATCTTAACCTATTTTTAAGGGTTGTTATGAACCATATGTTAATTTTTATCATAAAGTTTATAACGCAATAAAAATAAAAGTGTCTCCCGTTTTAATATATAAGATATATATATATATATATATTGAAAATCTAAAGCAACATCAGATTGAAATGGAAATCATACTAGAACAAAACAGAGAAAAAAATATAGTACAGTTTATACACATTTAAAAAGTAAAATTTATGTAATTTTAGGCATAATTTTTTCTTATATTTTTTTAAATTATATGTATCTAATTAAATGGTTTTATCTAAAAAAGAAATCACGAGTCTAGTTGAGAGAAATGATTTACATCTTAAATGTGTATCATCAATAGCTAATCCAAATATCAGATTAGACTAAGGATCAAAGATCTATATACATATATGCGTCTAATTAGATTTATATAACTTTTTTGTCAAGCATTCTTGCATATATATATATATATATATATATACTGGTAATAATCATAAGTATTAAAAAAATTGTCAAACAATCAAAATTATTAATTTATTATTATCATTTTCTGCATATATGTTCTGTCTATATTCAATGAATCTAGAAGTGAACTGAGTAAGTATAGAGCACTTGAAGAAGTGGATAAGTATCAGGAGACAAGTAAACTTATTTTACTCTTTATAAACACAATCATATTCCTTGATCATTCAATATGTTACCCCATTAGTTCAATCCATTATAATAATATACACATGTTTTTATATACTAAAACATTAAATATTCGAATCTAATCATTCAATTAAGTAAGTTTTGTTTTTTTGTGAGTGCGCAAATTTGTCGACTACAACAAAAAGAAAGGAAATATAACTTTCCTTCTTAAATAGTCTCGAATCATCTTCTCTATTAAATAATTTTTAACTTTTACTTCTTCTATCAATCAACTGGTGATTTTTAGTTATTTAAATACTACTCACTCTGTTATTTATTAGTTAATATTTTAGAAAATTTTTTTGATTCTTTTTAGTTGATGTTTTAAAATTTTTATGCAAAATTTATTGCATTTTTGATATTTTTGACTCTTTAAATTCTACAGATTGATTTGTGATTGGTTAAATTATTTTGGAATTTGTGATAAACTATATTTTATTTAGAAAAAATAAAACAATTATTGATTTCTTAATATATATGAAAAACCTAAAATATCAACTATAAAAAAACTATAAAAAAAATAGAGTGAGTAGTTAATATTTAATTCCAAATATTTTTTCTTATAAGAATTCGAGTTTTGTCGTTATGATGTAATTACACAATTACACCATTTTAGCCACACATGAAGTTTTTAATGATAAATAAATTGGTTCCAAAATTTACAATTTTTGCCTAGGATTCTTTCTGTCACAAAAACTATTTTAAATGATAGGTTTTTAGACCATTAATACAAACAAAAATATATATTGGGAACTTATAGATTAATGATAAATGTGGTGACCGACATGTGGGTCGGAGAATGTTACGTGACTCCCTTGATTACTCACATAGTGAATTATTAAAACTTAAAATGATCATAAAAATCTTATGAAGTCTGACGATTGAAATATGCGTGAGAATACTAAGGTGTAAGGAATTAAGGCTTAGCAATGCCACGAAACTATGCGCTTTAATCATTGTTACACCAACCCAATATCTTAAGCAAAATATATTTTTTCAGAATAAATAATATGAGAAATTTTAAGAAATGTCTTTTTTGACATGCTATTTTTCAAAACGTATCTTTTTATATCTATTTCTTTCTCTCAATTTTCAAAAAAATGATAAGTTTTAAAAAATGGCATATCAAAAATGGTATTTTTGAAATTCCATCTAATAATATTCATATCTCAATTCATCAGAAAAAACGTCAAATTTGTAATCTCTATCAAAATATTGATTCTCGGTAGTTTCAATGTCATTAAAAAAAAGTAGTGTAAAGTGATTCTACATACCGTGCTATATACAAAGTATATATATATATATATATACACTTTGAAATTATTAAATAACAGTATTTTAATTTCATAGTTTAAAATTAGAAGAGAATATATGAAATAGTTTCTTATTTAGTAGACGTATACAAAAAATGCAACATTGGAATTATATATTATCTTTGCGTACACTTTGCATATTAGAGTTGAAATTACAAGTAATGTTCTTCCTGAAAAAAATTGTCTCATGCAACAAAACTGAAATACAATTTTTATTTTATTTTTATATAAAAAACAACATTTTTTTTATACAATCAAATATTTAATGCACAATCTATGTCACAATTAAATTCATAGTTTCAGACAATAACCGTATAATATTTGGTTAACATATATTTTACTAGTAATATATATATTAGCCGTATAGTTTTTTTTTTTTTGAAAATTATATTAGCTGTATAGTTAGGTAACATATATATATATATATATATTACCCGCATAATATAGACATAATCACATATGTTATATTTGATAAAATATAAGTGAGCAGTTAGTATATGTATTATATGATGATATAATTGTTACTTCATATGTGTTATTTCATATGTTTGACATTTAAATTTTTTTGACTGATAACTTAACTTACTGATTTTTACTAATTTTTAATTAAAAAAAGTATTTACTCGCATATTAATGGATTTGTTTACCTGTCTTTACATAAAAATACAGCTTTTATATCTTATATTTATTTTAAACATACAGCTTTGTATAGTATCTTTTAAAATTTTAGTCAAAATTATGTGTTCTGCGATTTCTTAATGCTATTCAAATTCATCTGTCAATAGTTTCTTAATAATTTCTTGCTAAATTTTAATTAACAATCGATTTCACATTAGATTATGACATAGTCTTAGTTATGATGGCAAATTTTGTCGGTTAAGCATGCTAAGTGATATCAGAATACATATGTTCATCATGTCTTTTGGAACATATCACCTAACAACTGCTTATTGAATTCCATGAATCCTATTCTACGATAACTGAATAAAGTTTTTTTTTTTGATAAAACACCACTAAATAAAGTTGCTTGTCCAAACAAGACTTATAGCATGTCAAAAACTCTTCAGCTATATGTCACAAATAGTCAAACCAAACTACAGTGCACAATTATTGGGATAAATCCAGATTAGATTTGGGAATCTAAGGCAACTTGTAGATAATTTATTAATGTTTAGATAATTAATTAATGTATTTAGTGGTTCCAAGTTTTAAGCAAGTACTTTTATATACTTTTAAGGACATTTTATAGTCAAATAAAGTGTTGGATTTTAAGTAGTTGGTGTCAATCAGGTGTTGGATTAAATTTGTTTGTAGTTGGTTTTTTAGTGTTGTGGTCATTATTTAAACTAGTATTAAACCTTTCTCCTTACGTATGGGTTAGTTGGGAGATTATGCAGCCAATGGATAAGCATTTGAGATGAATATGTTGCAACAAAAAAGTATTTGATAGAATATTAATGGTGTAGCCTTGACCATTTTATATTTCATGAATTAAATTTAGCAGCCCACTGAATGTAATCAAAGATAAAAAAAACAAAGATAATAGTTGAAAGTTTCTTATGTTTTAATTGTAGTAATCGGTACAGTAAAATATAATATATGTGGGAAGTTTGTTTTTTCTACATTTTCTATATTAAAATTTATTTTCCGACACTTACGTAACTTCACGAAATAAAATTTGAGTTATAAATTAGATTTTATTAATATTATTGATAACAGAAAAAATATAATGTGTTACTTATTTCATGTATTTGACATGTAAAAAATAATATAAAAAGGAGAAAATGTATTTAGTGAAGTTGTTAAATATTCACTTATACAATTTCTCTGCTGAAATTTAGTTGTGGGATGCAAATATAAAAAATTTACGTTGTTTTCTTATTATTATCATATATATTCAGTCGAAATGGAATAAACAATTAAAAGTCATGTTAACTATATATCTATATTGAAAATAAGGTTATTTATTACTATGTAAATTCCAGAACAGACATGCATGTTTGACTATGGTTATAATCTTATTTTAAGTATAAAGAGTTCATCTTTTCTAGATTTCCGTCTACGTACAACTTTTTTGTCTGGATAATTCAGAGAGATCAAAAATCAATAATTTGTGCCAAGAGATAATATATCTTTTTGTAAAACTGTTTTGGCAACTATAAAATTTGGCTCCAGAAAATGAGAGAAACTTTGATGTCCAAGAGTGTATCTTGGCTGTAATCTTCTACAAGAACAGTTGCATTGGAGCTAGGGTCAACTTCTTTGTGGTCAATGGTAGGTCTAGGTATCGTGTGGGAAATGAGCCTGATTGCAAATTCAATGCCGCACTAAGATTTTCTTTCTTCGCATCATTGTAGCCGCTTAGAAAAATCTGTGATTTAGTTGGGTTCATTTGCAAATTTGTGAACTCTTATTCTCGTGATTGACCTTTCAAACACATTGAAATCACTAGTAGGTCGTCAGCAAATAGTAATTGTGTGATTCTTGGGTTGCATATGTTTTTTTTTTTTTTTTTTTTTTTTNNNNTTTTTTTTTTTTTTTTTTTTTTTTTTTTGAGCAAGGGTTGCATACGTTATAAGTCAATTTTTTTACAAACGATATATTACTCTCTATATATATAAGTTATGTATATATTTGAATTTTCACAAAATGAATAGGTTTAAAAAAATCATATTACATGATAATATTACATTACTAAAATTTACATTTTTTTGTTTAAAAATATAAAGTATATAATACAATTGATTTTCATATTATATATCATATTTCGTGTTTAATTATACAATATCATAATTTTATTTATTTCATGTTTAATACACATATACAATACAAAATCTCTATAAATTAATAATGTTGGGTCTTTGAAAAATTGTTAATTTAGAGAGATATTAATTTATCCATAAATTAATATTATTATTGATTTATACTACTTTTAATTGTTAAAATTATATTAAAAAGATTAATTGAGACTATTTTAGATTAATCTTTTGAAAGTTATAAATATTATAATTTATGATTAATGATCTCAACTGTTTTATTTCAACAACTTATAATACTACTACAATACAAATGATACGTATTAAAAATTTGAAAACTTAAAGAAATTTTGGTTATTTTTTATGACATGTTATAGTTTAACATCATAGTTTGAAAATAGAATGCAATAACTGTTTTATAGAGTAGAGCTCTAGTAATTTTTTAAAAAATTATATTTTAATATATCAACTTATATAAATATATATATATGTAAATTTATATGATTATTAGTATATGATAATTGAGACTATATTTTTATATAAGGGTTTTAAAATAATTATTATCTTATTAATTTATTAAATTTGATCAAATTTTACACTGATCCGACTTGGGACTAGAGAATTTTATTATTTTATAGAAGTTATTAATTTATGGAGGTTATACTATAACTATTACTTGTAATTTCAATATTAAAATTTTATAAATATTAAATTAAGTTTCAGTATGGGTACTCATCTAGTATTATATTAAACTAACATAAAAATGTATTTTTTTGGGGAAATATATTGTCGAGTGGTTAATTTTTATTTATGTACTTTTCAATTGAATTTAAGTACAAATAGTTACGTAACTCTGCATAATAAAATATGAGTTATAGATCAAATTTAAAAATAAATTTAGAAAATAAAAAATTCAGCTTAATTCACACATCTTGACACATAAAATTTCTTTTTAGAATTCATATAATCTATATGTGGTATTTGACAAATTCTTCTCTTATATGTCAAAATTTTCATTAAGATGATGCAGAGCGATAACATAATATAAATAAAAGGAAAGTAATGGCTCTATTTGTTAGTTGATCAAACAGGAAAAAAATAGCTGTATATTAACGCAAAACAAATATAAGTTATGTTAAAAGAATATGTATAAATGGTCAAATGGTTGAATGACATGTTTGTTATTTTCTCATGAATTCGATTATAGAATATTATGTAGTCTCGTATGATATTGTTAGAGTCGATCTAAATATTGATAAAAAAAAAGTAAAAAATATTTTTTAACCTATCTAATAATTTTGACATAAAAATTTGATCCCTCCCCCCTATAATTAGTAATTTAGAAGAGGATTTTAGAATATGAATTGGACTTTACTGATGTAATTAGTGACAAATGAAAAAAAATGCTTACATATGTAACGTTTTGAACCAAATTTTGACTTTAAATAGTTGAGAAACCAGTACAATAAAATAGAAATTGAATAATAGATTTGAGGTAAAGTATGATTAATGACAAAAATAAAGTAACTTTAGTTTTGTTTCAGCTCTCACATCCAGACGTAGCAATTGCATTATCCATTTGAGCGTCGAAAAACAAAATAATAAATAAAAAGGAATAAAACTCATTTGATGAGACGCGACTCATTCTCCTTTTTATACGGAATCCCACTTTCACAAAACAGACCATTTTCTCTCTTTCTTCTCTTTTCTCTCTAGCTCTGATTGTTATTACCAGAACTGCTTGTGTAATTAAACATGGTGGTGAAGAATGAAAGAAGCATAGAAGAAGGGCTTTTGCTGCTTAAAGAGAAAAACGACGACTCAGATTGTCGTATTACTGTTTCTGTTATCCTCAGTACTTTTGTTGCTGTTTGTGGTTCCTTCTCCTTTGGTGTCTCTGTGAGTTTTTTTCTTTCTTAATTTTTACAATACTAATAATAAAAAAAATCTTATATATAAATTAAACACGTTTTGAATTAAATTGATTTTAATTTCAGATGGGTTATACTTCAGGTCCTGAGGTAGAAATGATGAAAGAGTTAGGTCTTTCTATTGCTCAAGTACGTCTCTTTTCTTTTCTTTTTTTCTAATTCGTGAAACATAAATTAATACTATTAACTTACTCTTCTTTTTTGTTGGTTATATGCTTAATGCCGAGTCAAAAGTTATTAATTATAATAACCTTAAACCGAAACGAAAATACTGTTAGCGGCATTTAAGTATTCAAACAAATTCTCTAACAAACAAATAATAATGAAAGGTGGTTAAGATATTCAGCTAATGATTCTGATATTAAAAATTTGAGTCCTTCCTACTCTGATTGGTAGATTTTAAAGGGATTTTATTGATCTAATTGACAAAAATAAAAAATACATTATACTCTTAGGTAGGCCACTTATAGATCAATTCTTACACTTCCTATCTATTTTAACTCTGTATTATTTGTTTCTTTGTTCATTCAAATTGAACAAAATAATTATTATTTCTCATGCATTTATTTTTCAACTTAATTATAAGTCTTATTTTTTATTTTTCTGAATGAACAAAATTATAATATAAAGATTTGTTTATTTCTTTATGTTTGTAAGTAAAAATTTTATTTTATATGTTTGTAATATAAAATTTTTCTTAACAAATTTTTTTTCTGAAAATATTAAATTCTCAATAAAAATCTAACAAAAAATTTTCTGAAAATATTAAATTCTCAATACCAATCTAACGAAAATTTGAATTGATCATTATAAAAAATATGTTAATTTTCTTTACCTTTTATTACCTATATTGTCATCTAATATATATAGATATATACATATATCTTAAGATAATCCCTACTGTCGAAATCATCCAAAGAGGTAGTATTATCTATCAATGATACAGGAATTAATCTCGCACCTTTCTTTCTTATCTACAATGATGATACAAGTTTTTCTTTGTATAAATATTATATAAAATTTTAAATAGTTTAATATTTATATAGTTTGGACCATGCAAATATAAAAACAAAGATAGAA
The DNA here is from genome assembly GCA_900406405.1 of Lepidium africanum. Lineage (NCBI taxonomy): Eukaryota > Viridiplantae > Streptophyta > Magnoliopsida > Brassicales > Brassicaceae > Lepidium > Lepidium africanum. Next base: position 6,856 of record OVAX01003652.1, on the reverse strand, counting down.
TTTATGAAGAAAATCCCAAAAATAACTGAAAGATATTATTAATTCATGTATTTTGTTTTTTATACATTCAATCATTGATATCATTTTCAAGCTTATTATATTTTTCCTGTAATTCTAAATACATATAGTAGATAGATAATTTAATATATATTAATTTTCTTTGGATTCAGTTATAAAAATCCTGAAGAAAACAAAACTGTTCAAACTAATTTATCTTTTCGATTGTTATTGTTTTATTCAATATGTTTTTTCAGTTTTCAACGTTTGCCTCGTTGGCCATGTTTGGAGCTGCAATTGGAGCACTCTTCAGTGGTAAAATGGCCATCATGCTCGGTAGAAAAAGAGTAATTAATTTACTCTTTCATATATATATATATATAATTCAAAATTTACTTCTCTTTTTTTTCTGACTATTTTGGTCTATATGAATTCAAATAATTATGTATTATATATATATATTTTATAATTATTGGATGTATTATATATTTTCTATCAAGTGAATTTTGATTTTGATGATTTTACAGACAATGTGGGTCTCAGATACCTTATGCATCACCGGTTGGCTATCTATCGCTTTCGCAAAGGTATTCAAATGTTTTTAACCACAAACATTTTTTTTTTGTCGTGAAAATATTGCTTTCTTAGAAAAGAAAATATGTTTTATTCATAGTTAGTAATAATGAACCCAACGATAAAATAATTAATTAAATTTTGTCTGGAACAAAATAAGGATGTGGTGTGGCTGAATTTCGGAAGATTATCTTCAGGGATAGGATTCGGCTTGATTAGCTATGTGGTAATTAACTATCTACAACTTTATATTTAATATTTAAATTTCATTTTTCCAACTTTTTATCTATTTATGATGCAAACTTTTTTTTTTCGTCATTTGCCAAACAGGCACCTGTCTATATAGCCGAAATTGCGCCAAAACATGTTCGTGGTACATTTACTTTTTCAAACCAGGTAATATTTCAATTCTATTAAATATATAATAATTAACAAAAATTTAGAATATATGATGAGCACCAACCCAGAAAAATTATATAAAGATGAGAATGTTTTTGTTCGGTCAAAATAATATCACATGCAAAAAAAAAAATCAAGGATATCGAGAAAGTATTCTTGGTCAAATGGTTTAGTATAATTATGTAGATTTTTTTTTACAAAAATTCGATTCTAGAAAGTCGTATAAGTTTTATATAATATTGTTCAGAGTTTCAAAATAAATTTGAATTATTGATTGAATTTTGTTGATCTAATTATTGATAAAACAAATTTAAAAGATTATTTGCTATAATATCTCACCTATATGATTAAGTTATGCTAGCATTAAACAAAAATTAACAAATTCATTATTAGTTATAAGTAGCAGTATTTTGTTATTAAATAATCAACAATTTATTATACAACAGTGAAAATAAATATGATCAAATCCTAAAATCAGAGAAACAAAATTTCACATATATTGGCCGATTGGTAAATCTATAGCTTTTAATTTTTTGCCGTAGGTTTTTTAGTTGTAGACTTTATTGTTGTAGATTCTTTTTTGCTGTAGAAATTTCTATTTGTAAAGTTTATAAATTTTGGCTCTAGGTTTTTGGCTTTCTACAGCCAAAAACATTCTATAAATAAAAATGGCTTTCCAGAGCAATGAAAACTAAAAATAAATTTAAAGCATGATTGGTTCAATTTAAATGTTGTGAAAAGATTTTTGGTCTGTAGAGCAACCATTACCAATCACAATTCTAATTATCTAGTTTGACTTTATAATGATATATAATAATAAGATGGTGACTGCATAAACTATTTGCTGATATTACTTTTGATAATATTATAATAACTTTTTGTAGATTAATAGATTATCCACTTAATAAATAATCAGTTTGGTCATCAGAGTTTGTAAACCTCTCACTAGACAAAAACTTAAACCAAACAAAGTTAAATTGTAAAGTTGATCGAAACCAAATATATGATTCAAAATACTAACCAACCTTTTTCTATTCTCCGATTATATTAGCTTCTTCAAAACTCTGGACTGGCAATGGTTTATTTTTGTGGGAATTTCATCAATTGGAGGACCTTGGCTTTATTAGGTAAACCTACTATTTCATAACCAACAAAGAAGAAACGTATTCAAAGTAACTCATATTTTTCTGTTTTAGGTGCTTTACCGTGCTTCATTCAAGTACTCGGTTTATTTTTCGTACCGGAGTCTCCAAGATGGCTGGTTCGTCATTTTATTATATTTTTATGTTTTGGAAAAATCAATTACATTTCACAAGAAAAAAAAACACTGAAATATTTTTTAATTTTTAAAGGCAAAAGTTGGTACAGATAAAGACCTCGAAAATTCACTGCTTCAGCTTAGAGGCAAAGATGTTGATATTTCACGTGAAGCCACAGATATTCAAGTGAGTTTTTTTTACTATTATATATAATATTATCATTATAAATTATTACATATATTATAAACACCATATTAGTAATTAACTTTTATAATTTATAATTGTTCCTTGTCAAATAAAACAATTCAGTGTCTGAATGATTTTTGTTTTGTGTTCAGATTATGACCAAAATGGTAGAAAATGATTCAAAGTCAAGTTTCGGTGACTTGTTCCAGAGAAAATATAGATATACTCTCGTGGTACGTACAGTGGAATATATATAATTTTTTAGTAAATTATCATAATATTTATTAGCGAAATTCATTTTTATTTTCAAATTTTTGTGTTTTAATTAATCTCAGGTAGGAGTGGGGCTAATGTTTATACAACAATTCTCAGGAAGTGCTGCTGTACTTTCTTATGCCAGTATCATTTTTAGAAAAGCTGGTAAGTTTCAATTAAGATTTATTTTGATAAAAACTTTGGTTTTAGAAATATCTATCTTATTATACTAATCAATTATGGTGTAATGATACCATTATGTTGAACCACTCAGGGAGGAAATGTTTAAATAAAAATAGTCATGAGTTCTCTTTATATTTATTTATATATATATATATTAATAAACTGTTCTGGATTTAAAACAGGTTTTCCGGTGGCCATTGGAACGACGATATTAAGCCTCTTCGTGGTAAATATATATACATATATATCTTTCTTAATTTTTTAAATTAAATATATAGACGCAAATATGACACATTTTTTTATGAAACTAAACTTCATTAAATTATGATTCCGTGTAACAACGTAACTATTAAACTGTTCTGATATGTTTGCGTTTGAAAATCGACATTTTATTAAATTTCTTAGAAATTTATGAAATTTCTATATATAAAATATTCCGTTTATTTTTGTTATGGATACCACGTTTATGAAATCAAACTATATATTTCAAAATCTATTATTATACAACTAGCAAACTATTTCACTTGAACTATTTAAACCACGAGTTTCGACTTCATTTTGTACTTTTGTAAGCATTGAATGGTATTAATGGAAAATTGGCAGATACCAAAAAGCATGATTGGTGTTATTTTTGTTGACAAATGGGGTCGACGACCTCTCTTGTTGGTAAGCACATTTTCCCTATTTTTATTTATAATGACACAATTCTTTTTCACTAATAAGTCTTTATCAAAATTAAAAAAAAATCTTCGTTATTAACTAGAAAATATTAAATCTGTTTGATATTTGATTTAATTACGTATTTGGACAGACTTCAACATCTGGGATGAGCATTACTTGCTTGTTTCTTGGTGTCGCCTTCACATTACAGGTTATTTTCAATATTTATTTTTCTGTAATCTATTATAATTCTTAACATAACTTATATATGTAACAAATTCTTTTGTTTTTTTGGTTATGAGCAGAAAATGAATTTGCTTCCGGAACTAACTCCAATCTTAACGTTTATATGCATTATGGTAAAACATCTTATCTATTTTCACTCTCAATCTTTATGATCAATATTTATGTTTATTTCTTCTTCTTCTTCTTTTTTTCATATAAAACGATAATATTAATTTTAATTTTCTTTATTTGCAGCTATATTCTGCAACTTTTGCAATAGGCTTGGGAGGTCTCCCTTGGGTAATAATGTCTGAGGTACATACTTAATTATCTCAAAGTTTTATTTTCTCAATGTAGAAATTAGTATAAAGTTTGTTTTTCTTTCTTGAGATATGTTTGATATATATATGAATTTTGGTATGTTGATGCAGATATTTCCAATGAATATAAAAGTATCAGCAGGGAGCTTAGTTACATTAGCTTCATTTTCATTTAGTTCGGTCGTCACTTACGCTTTCAATTTTATGTTCGAATGGAGCACTCAAGGTATCTTATTTTCCTTCTTTTTTAAATTTCTTCTTTCAGGTTATAGATTATATATTTTACGGTTTACCAACGTTAACGAAAGATTGTGGCTATAATACATTGAAAAATAAGTTTTAAATCTAGAATAACAAGTTTTTCAGAATTTTTAGTCATCATATTGTTCTAAATACCTATATACGTTTTATGATCCAGCTACATCTCTTTCTTTTATTCCTAAAATAGACCAAACTTTTAAAGACTAATTAATTACATGTTTGGATAAATTATATTTTTATAATTATGGAACACGATCAATGATATTTTTAAAATTATATATCTATATATATATCTTATATATTAAAGCGGGAGACACTTTCATTTTGACCGTGTTATAAACTTTAGGATAAAAATTAACCTATAGTTCATAACAACCTTTAAAAATAGGTTTGAGATAGGTTTTGTTACAAATATTTATTTAAAAAAATCTAAATTAATAAAATATTAATGAAAAAAAATTTAAAAAGCTAAAATAAAAAATTCGGGTACAAATTCGGTTATTGATTCGGTTCCGATTCTGGTTTGGATTCAATTTTTTGGGTATATAGATTTAGGATACCTTTTTGGTATTCTATCGGGTTCAATTCATCTAATTCGGTATTTCCTTATTTTGATTTAAGACTGATCCAATTATTTTTATTGTTTGGATAGAGTTTGGTCCGGTATAGATCGAGTTCGGGTTCGAATATTTATATATAAAAATTCAAAATTAAAAGAAATTTAATAGAAAAACTCTAAAAATTTTTGTTTTGGATTTGGTTCGGGTTCAGATTTAGGTTTGGGTTTTCAAAAACACAGATTTATGATCTATTAAGGTAATTTATCATGTTTGTTTCGGGTTCGGTTTCTCTAATTCAGGTTAATTTCGGTTCGGATTTTGGACTTCTAAAATAACATTCAAGATATCAACACGGGTTTAAGAACCAAATAAACATGATTGAAAAAATAATCAAATCTCACGCTATAGCGTGGGTACATATCTAGTATTAAGTTAAATTTCATACAGATTTTTCTAATTTGATTTTTAATAATATGTAACAGGGACATTTTATATATTTGGGGGAATTAGTGCAGCAGCGGTACTTTTTATTTGGTTACTAGTTCCAGAAACTAGAGGATTATCACTTGAAGAGATACAAGCTTCTCTTATCCATCAGCCCCACCAAGTTAATCAAACATAATTTGAAATGTTACACCTTATATATATATATATTAAAATTGATATATAAATTGTAAAATTCACTTATGATGTTATGCTCATCCACAGAGAAATTTCTTTTTCTTTACATTATGCATTTATTTTCTTATAAAATGTATTTATCCGTGACGTAAATATACGTTCATTTGTATTATATATTGTTGCAAATATAAATGTTTTTAGACTTGTTATACATATATTTTTCTGCGAAAGAGATTGATACTGAGGAATGGATAACGAGGTGAACTATGAAAGAAAATGTTTATAATGTTGTATAAATGTATGTGGTGGTCACCGATCTTGATGTTAAAATAAGGGGCTTGCGGTGTTTACTATGCAGTTTGGTCTTCATTTGGGTCAAGTCTAACAGTTTCTGGAGGTTTTTTTTTTCACGTGGCTCTTTTTTTCAGTGTGCTCGATATGTTCAGCTTTTTTAGGTTCTCGTCTTGCTTTGTATTGCGGGTGTTTGTTGTTGGAGTCGCAACCGTCTTGATCAGCTTGATTTTGTTTGATTTGACGAAAGTCAAGATAACAAAAAATTGTGCAGATATGTTGAAGATGATGATTTTTTGTGAAGATTTTGCAAAATTGAAAATAGTTTTAGATTTTTTTCTATTCATCTCTGTTTTGTTAGAAAATCAGTATGTAATTCGACTTCTTATTATTATTTTTTTTTTAATAGGAACGAAACTTGACTTTTGTAAACTCTTTTCTACTAAAGTGGAATTCCTTATCATATTAATGAAATAAAGAAGTTGAAAATAAAAATTATTTCATGTTTTATCACGGATCACCATATAGTTTACATTATGATTTATTAGATTTCAAAAAAGAAATTGTCACATTATTACTCATACGTGCAAAAATTATTACCTGATATACAATAATCGCAAAAAGTATTATGTCATGACACAGTAATCACTGATTCATTCGTAATTAATGGTTAACTAAAAATATTATGATTAAATCTAAATTGGGCTAATAGCAAAAAAATTATCGTAGTTTATTTAAGAACTTCAGTTTGTTTATATAAATATACAAATGATACAATGAACGTACAATCCGAATCGAAAATAAAGGGTTTTCAGCCTATTTTCCCTAATAACTTTCTTATCAAACTAGTTCCACACGAACTTTGAGCCTCTGTTTAAATCTGGAAATCAAAAAATTCAACTCTTATTTCCTCATTGTTCAGAAGTTGTAAACATATATCCCCCTAATTGATTTTGCGTGGTTTTTTTTATGAACCATTCCGAAACCAACTTCAGACCAAAAATAGGTATTATAAACCCGATATAAACCCGATTTATACCCGACCCAGATAAAGGAGGACCCGAAT
>OVAX01003651.1:0-18164 GCA_900406405.1 Lepidium africanum | reverse complement strand
AATTACTCTGACTCGGCCACGTGACTTCACCAACGAACCCAAGTCAACATCAATTATAGCACATTCTCACTGACTCGGCCACTTGACTTCACCAACGGACCCGTCTTGGCCACCTGACTTCATCAACGGACCCGTCTTGGCCACCTGACTTCACCAACGGACCTGAGCNTGGCCACCTGACTTCACCAACGGACCTGAGCCAACATCATGACTCTAGCAAATCTTCTTGACTCGGCCTCCCACTCTTGCATTTAGGCCGAGTCAACCATAAAATCTTGCAAAATCCTCCTGACTCGGCTTCTGACTTGGGTATTTAGGCCGAGTCCACCATAAACTCTTGCAAATCGTCCCTCCTTGCTCACTTCTCGCATAACCTCGTCCCCAATGTGTCCAAAAACTCCTAATAAAAACAACAAAATGTACAATGTATGCAATGCAAGTGCAAACAATGCAAATGAACCAAAAAGAGCTCTAAAATGATGAGTATGCTATGAATATGGATGCAAAATTAACTATATTAGAGCTATGAAATATCATAAAATGTATACACATCAGTAGCACATGTTCAGGATGATACGACTCGTAATGGAGGAGGTTCAGTATCTCGTATGATCCGATGGTTAACTCCACGTAAAGGGTGGGCTCCTTTGAATACGAATGGAGCTTCTCGTGGAAATCCTGGACTTGCTACCGCAAGTGGTGTTCTTGGGGATGTGGAGAGGAATTGGTGTGGTGGATTTGGTGTAAACATAGGGGTCTGCAGAGTGCAATTAGCAAAACTTTGGGGAGTTTATAACGGGTTGTATATTGCCTAGGAGAAGAGATTTACCAGGGTTAAACTGGAGGTGGATTCGAAGGTAGTAGTGGATATTCTCATGAAAGGATAAGCGATGCTCACCACCCTTTCATTCCTGAAACGTCTGTGCTATGCCTTTTTAATAAGAGGTTGGTTAGTCTGTATTGTTCATATGTCTAGGGAGGCTAACCATCTTGCCGATGGGTTAGCTAACTATGCGTTTTCATTGCCACTTGGCTTTGATTCTTTTGTTAATGTTCCGAGTTTATTGATTTCAATTTTAGATGAGGATATTCGAGGGGTTGCAAGGCCAGAGTTGTAACGTTGTGATTAAAGATTATTTATGAATAAAGAAAGGGGCTGTGCCCCTTTGATTGACCAAAAAAAAGACGATAATCAATTCTGAAATGAGAACTCATGAGAATCCTTTAAATTTCTCTCTCATAAGGCACATGTCCATCAATGAGTGGTTAAATTTATTTTATAATAATTAACTTTCTTTATAATTTAAAAACTAATTAAATCATTTATATATTATTACTTCTAAGTATTTATTTTTTTATAAATTCTGAAATAAAATTATCTATCTAATAAGATTAATTATGCTAAAGTTTAAATTATATATTAAAATTATATTTATTTATTAACAAATTAAATAAATAGAATAATATAAAATTATATAAAATATAATGTAAGAGCATAAATAATAATTATTTTTTCCTATAAAGAGATGTCATCTTCGATATAAAAATAATATATATATATAGAACTACATATAGAACTTCTGAGATTTTTTAAAATTATTTTGTAAAAACATAAATAACTACTTGACAAAAAATAAATTATTATTATTTTCTCACTATAATTATTATTTTTTCCCTATTAAAAATGATACTTTAAATAAAGATTAGTATATTAGTATATTTTTGTAAAGTTAGCGTTGGAGAATAATCACATAGGTTTGTATGTTTCGAGAAATGGATCATATACACCATATGAAATCAGTTTTTAATATCATATTGATTTTTGCACAATTCTGATAGTTGAGGAAGTAAATTCGATTTTAATATTTGTTTGTGAAACTAAATTCATGAGGTTTTAGTTTGTATACATAGAAGGGAAAATTTCAAAAATATCCTTTTTAATATATTATTTTTCAAAACATACTCTTTTATTTGGAAATCGGGAAAGATAAATAGGTATGAGGGGACACTTTTTGAAAAAAATGACATGTCAAAAAAGATATTTCCTAAAATTACTCTATATAAAATACAAAACAAAAGGTTGAATCACAAATTTACCCATGAATCCAATTGGTAACATCATTTGAAATGATATTTCGAAAAGAAATGAGCAGGTCATATAAAAAAGACCATTTCAAAATAGCAGTTGTAAATTTGCCACAAAATGATAATGACTATCTGGTGACTATACAAAAAATTTCTACTATATGACCATAAATATATAGTTCCTTTTGCAAACTACTTTTTCAAATGATTTAAGTTTATGATTGGTGACACCGTTTTAATCAACTGTTTGGAAAGAATATGAACGGTTAAAACACAAGTCGTTTGAAGACTTATGTTGATTAGTGACATTGCAATGGTTGAATAGTGTAATGAGATAAAAATTAATATGTAAAATTGATTTAAATAATTATTTTAAAAATTACGTAATAACAATTATTTTTAATTATTGAAAAAATATGTAAATTATTTCTATATTATTTTAATAATAGTTAAAAAAAATTTAGATGAAAATCATATTTTCATTTGTGTTAATGATTGATCATATTTCTTAAACGTATAGGTAAATCGAAAAACTAATTAAAAAAAAACTAAGTTTCTTAAACGTAACCTAAGGTCATTTGGCAAACGACCTTAAATAGATCCGTTTCAAAATGACTTTTCAAACGATTCCAAATAGTCATTTCAAATGAAGTAATTATTTATAGCAAAATAAGCAAGTAGTTTGCAAACGATTCTTTAATTGCAACCGGTCAAACCTTAAGTAACTTGAAACGACCGTTTAAAATGATCATTCAAAAATTTCCTTTGTAAAACCTCATTTCAAACAAAATGTTAATTGGTAGCAAAATAAAGATCAAAAGGTAACCAATCAAACTTCATATGTCTCTGTCGTTCTTCTAAACTTAATTCATTGTTAAAATAATATTAGTCATCGACTTCTCTTTTTTTAAAAAATTTTTTTTTTTTTTTCAAATATTATTCCTCTATTGTTGTTTATTCACTTTCGAAGATTCCATCTTTTTCTCCGTGAACATTACCTCGTCATGAGCACGAGGAGAAACGGGAGAGAAGCGAGGATTTAATGGAGGGAGATTTCATTTGTCATTCTTGTAAGTCATCTCCTTTTTTCTAACGTTGAATGTGGAAAATTGAGGCTTCACTGTCGGTAAACCTTGGAAAAGTCTTTAAAAAAGTTAAAAGCTGATGTGACACAATTGTAGAAGTTTCAAAGAAGGTGATTGCTTACTCTCAAAGGTCTCAAAGTCCTCCTTTATAGATAAGATATTTATTATTCTCTTTCCTTCATCTTCGTGGTTCGCCATAGCTAGTCTTCAAATTTGTCTTCTTTAATCAGATCTCTTCTCTAACCAAGTTATCATGGAACTCAACGTCCTCTGTAGAGCACTCTTCTTCTTCCTTCTACTCTCAGTACTTTCTTCTTTCTCATCTTCAAGTTTCCTCTCAGGTACACTACACACTCTTTCTTCTTCATTTCTTCCCCCATATACCTGATAATCAAATTATTTGATTAGGTTAGGTTGGGTCATCATTGGTTTTCTCGTTTTCTTATTGCAGATGGTGCCTTCGAATCTCATACTTTGGGTATTGGAAGAAACCTGCTTCAGGCCAAGAAAGGCGAGTCGTTCATTCCTTTATATTCTAAAAAATATTTGGATCTGATTGGTGACACCATTTGAAATAACATTTTATGAAAATATAGGTTGTTGAAACGAATGTCGTTTAAAAACGATTCTTTGAAGATAGTGATTAATGCAATAAGTTTTCAAACAAGGTTTTTAGAAGATTAAAGTTGATTAGTAACATTGTAGAGGTTGAATAGGGTAATGAGATATAAATTAGGACATATAATTTAGCTCAAACAATTATTCTAAAAATTATGCAATAACATAGTTCTAAAATATCTAACATAAAAATAAATATATAGATTACAACTATTATGTTTAAAATAATATTTGTATACTAGCAAATGATGATTTTTTAATGTAAACATATGATTTTTCTTCCTTAATTATAATCTGAATCATATACTTTTTTTTTAATCATACTTACGTGTATAATGTAAAAATAAATTATTGTTTTTATTTACATTTGAAAGTCATTTCCCAAACGACTGTAAATAGTTCCGTTTGCAAACGATCTCTTCAAACGACTTAAATAAGTTCAAATGACCTTTTGCAAACAACCATTTTGAAAAAATCATTTGTAAACGATCGTTTCAACAAAGTACTTATTGGTAGCAAAATAATCATATCATTTGCAAACAACCTTTTGATTGCAACCAATCAAACCCTTTGTATCTTTTTTCTTACTACTTTTCATATTTCACTCCACAAATTAATTCTATTTCTTGTATTAAGAGTTTTATATTCTATATACATATACATCAATATACGTATCCCCAATGTATAACTCAAACAGATCCAAATAGCTAGTAATGATTCTTACATCTGTAATTCTATAGGGATCCACTTAAATATTCATTAACCAAATCTTATGTGTTAGTCTTGATCCTTGGTTTGTGTATATAACTTTGCTTAATGAGAAAAAAAAAAACGCTTTGCTTAATGATGATCTTTAAACCTCTTTTGATCTCTAAAACTCTTTTCGATTATGGCCGGACACTAGTATAATATATTGTATAAACCGCTAACTTTGTACTTGTATTGATTCGTTATGTATTTGCACCATGTTGATGCGCAACCAATTTTCAGACAAGAATGTTAAATTTTTTTTATGTAAGTGATGGAACAGCTTGTCGTGTGAACTTTGAGTTCATGAACTACACGATTATAACAAGCCAATGCAAAGGTCCCAAATACCCACCAAAGGAATGCTGTGCTTCCTTCAAGAAGTTTGCGTGTCCTTACGTCGACGACCTCAACGACCTTAACACAGATTGTGCAACCACTATGTTCAGTTACATCAATCTCTACGGAAAATACCCACCTGGACTTTTTGCTAACCTATGTAAAGAAGGTAAAGAAGGTATCAAGTGTCCCGCTTTGGCTCCCGAAACAGACTTAAATGCGAAAAAACCAAAAATCTTGTAAAAATATAGATCTAATAATATTTTCCGTCATGTATGACACATGTGCTTGCGGTTTATAAGTTCAAGTTCGTAACAAAATTTATGATCCTAATATAAAAGGGTTTTTGTTGACGGCATTAAAATGGGGTATACTGATAACGTCTCCTTAACGAAAATGGAGTATATTTATCTTCTCTGCATAACTTATTATATTGTAACTAGATGATGTCCCATGCTATGCACGGGTTTGATCTTTACATGTAAATTTATTAATTATATATATATACTAAAAATTAATCTATAATTTATAGTGACAATCAGTGTTGTACATGGAATATATTTTTTTTATCTCTTTTGATTGAGGTTTTGATGCATTACAATTTTCGTATATAAACTTTTTTGACTCGTGTCATTTAAGTTTTTAGACACATATTCAATTTGTTTTTAGACTTGTATTTAATTAAGGTTCTTGACCCGCATTCATTTATGGTTTTAAACTCGTATTCATTTAGAGTTGAAGTTTCATATTCTTTTAACGTTATGGTTATATTATATTTAGAGATTAGAAAAATTCTTATTCATTATAAAACTATTCAAATATATAAATTATTAGTAACATACATTAAACCAACGAAAATCAAATCTTAATTGGTTAGAGATTCTTTTTGGAAAAGTTCACATTAAGATAATAATGATGTATTTCATTACACAGGAAAGTAAAAGTAATTACAATGCTAAATGACCGACTACAAGAATCAAAGAGACGACTCGAAAGAAACAAAACCACATCTATCATGAGTCAAAGAGATGACTCCCAAAAAGGCCAATCAGTGGTTACAAGAAATCAAAGCGATGAATCTGAAAAATACAAAGATTCAAACAAGAAAGAGATACACTAATCCCTAGTCTGATCATTGCTCTTCGCGCTTCCCTAATCTCGAAAACCAGGACGACCAAGTCTCCAGGTTGCAATGGCGTCAAGTTCTCCCGACTGACGACTTCCTTTGACTCATTCAACTTAGTAGTCATCAAGTCCATAACTGCCGCCGGGATGCTCAAACCATGATTGGAAAGCAGTTGGAATTCATTCGTAGACCCAAGATATTGGGCGTACGTCAACTGGGCCTCCAGGTTCGAGTCCAAGTCGTTGAAACGAGCGTCAAATCGGTTGAAACGCTCAGTCAACTGAACATGAAGATCGTGGTAGATCTTCTTCTTCTCGTCATTCAAAACCTGACGAAGCCGCAAGTCAAAATTCTCCTTTATACAATCAAACTCGGATTGCAACCCTTGAAGTTTGTCATTAGCCTTCTCGGTAGACTTGAAAGCTTCCCCACGATCAGACTCGGCACATTTGAGCGACTCTGTAAAAGGTCCCACCCTGGGCCTTTTGGAAGATCGCGAAGTTCCGCAACCAGAAGACGAAGGGACTTCCATTATGTCCCTAGTCGGTACAGCAGAAGAATGGGTGACTCTAGAAGATCCTCTAGAAGGACAAGTGTTCATTCCCTCTAAGGTAGCATTTAAGCCCTCATCGACATTCGGAAGTTTAAAATCATCAAGACCCATTTTTTAGAAGTTAAAGAAAAAGTGCAAAGACCGAAGAAGGGATTGAAGTCGGAAGAAGACTTGAAGAAAACTAAAGAAAGTCGGAGAAAATTTATCGCAAATCAGATGAGTGGTAAAAGAAGAGGATGGCGTGGTATTTATAAGAATTTATCGAAAGCCGAAACGACGCCAAACAGTAATAATTACTTAGCGGGTGAAAATCAAGAAAACCGCTCAAGTAACCCAATTGCAGACTGACACGTGGACCGAAGGTTCCAGAAGCAGGTAACTTTCTGACTCAGAAATTCTAACTTAATTTTCCGAGTCTGGGAGGGGACAATTGTTGGAGGTGGATCCGAGATCCTACTTTGGTCCACGGGAAACAATAGGCCCAACACGCTAAGTGTTCAACACAGAAATAATATCGAATTCTCGACTCGGATATTCCAATCAACTCGGAAGAATTCTTTCTCGGAAACGCGCTAAAGTTTGAAGGAAGTCGGATGACACGTCATCAAACGAAGAAATGAAAATTTTCCTATTCTGACAAGAAAAATTTCCGAAAATCTAGCCAGAATCTTCAAGATAAGATCAAATCCTGAAAATTGTATATTTTTCTTAATTCAATAACTTTGTAACCGCCTCTATGTTTTATAAATAGAGGAGTGTATCCTCCAAAAGGAAGAGCTTTTTGGACACACATTAAGCAATAAAGTCAATTCGTCAACCATTCCTTGCGTAATACTCTTTCTCTCTAAATCTCTAGAGAATCCTTGCCCAATCTTCCCAACCTTTTATCAGAATTACGATTTAGTCGTCTTGTGCTAGACCTGGTTCGAACACTCAGTATGAGAAAAATATTTGTGATTATTTATATTTTTAATAATAAATGGAGATAATTATTTACAATTTGTTTTATGTTAGATTGTGAAAAGAGATAAATATTTCATGGTACATATAAATATTTAAGAAAAATATGTTTTCTATATAAAATATTACAAAATTTATAATCATTATATTTGACATGTGGAAGAATTATGTTAATGAGTAACTTTGAGATCCAAATTTATATAATAAGATTAGAATTAGAATTTATCTTTTAAAAATAAAATATAAATATAGAATTATTTTTGATCGTTTGGTTTGACATGTATAATAATCTCGTTGATTAATAACTTTTGAAACATAACTTTATATATTGTGTTAATAATAAAATAAATAATGATACTTTAAAATTAAAGTGTTAATCTATTTTGTTTGTTTGCGTTGATTGTGTTGGATGTAAACGAAAGAGAAGAATTATGGTGGACTGATCTTGAAAAGTTAGAGAATATTAAAAAAAAATTTTATGTGTTTATGTATATACTAGATAAGGACCTGTGCGATGCACATGATTTCTTGCGCTTGAAAAATTTATTTTCAAATTTTTTTCTTTCTTGTATCCTCGTTTTTAAATCATAAAGCAGACACTCTTGTCCGATGTGCAAGAGAAGTATCTCGTGATCATCAACTTGTAAATTCTTACATGTGGTTGACAAAAAAAAACAACATTCTTAAGAAACATTTATAAAATTATAACTTAAACTAATATTTACATTCCAAGTTATAATTTATTTGCATTAATCGAGGCAAATATATTATTTAATTATATTTTTAGAAAAATCTAATATTTTTTATACTCAGTATGAGATCAAAATTTATGATTTTTTTAATTTCATAATTATAAATGGAGATAATTATTTACAATTTGTTTTATGTTAAGATTGTGAAAAGAGATAAATATTTCATGGTACATATAAATATTAAAGAAAAATAAGTTTTCAAATATATAAAATACTGTAAAATTTATGATTGTTGTATTTGACACATCAAAGAATTATGTTAATGAGTAACTTTGAGATCCAACTTTATACAATAAGATATGAGATAAATATTTGTGAATATTTTTTATTTTATAATTATAAATAAATATAATAATTTATAATCCTTTTTATTTAGGATTATAAATAGAGATAAATATTTTGCGATAAATATAAATATTTAAGAAAAAAATATTTAAAAAAAAATAAACTATTGTAAAATTTATGATCGTTAGATTTAACACGTGTAAGAATCGTGTTAGTGAGTAACTTTGAGATCCAACTTCATATAATAAGATTTGATTTTATATTTTTTAATACAATATAAATATAGAATAGTTTTTGACTTGCTGGATTTGACATGTGGAACAATCTCATTGATTTGTAACTTTTAAAACCCAACTTTAATAAAATATAAATATGGAGTAATGTTTGATCGTTGGATTTGATACAGGAACAATCCAGTTGATTTGTAACTTTTGAAACCCAACTTTATATAGTAGGATTAGTAACTTTTGAAACCCAACTTTATATAATATGATTAGAATTAGAGTTTATCTTTTTAGAATAAAATATAAATATGGAATAATGTTATCGTTTGATTTGTTATATGAAACAATCTCGTTGATTAATAACTTTTGAAACAGAAATTTATATAACAGTATGATATGATAAGATCTCATGCTAAGAATAGTAAAATAAAATTACAATACATTAAATTTAAAGTGTTTACCTTTTGTTTGTTTGCCTTGATTGCGTTGGATGTAAACAAAAGAAAAAGAATTAAATTGGAGAAAACTTGAAAAGTTGGAGAGTATTTAAAAAATTGTCTATGTGTTTATGTATATATAGTAATTGATATTCACAATTTCCTTTTAGATTAGGATTATGTATACAAATTCCCTTTTATATTAGGATTATGTATACAAATAAATATTTAGCAGATATTTAGATAATTATCTTTTGTTAGGATTATGATCGGTGATATATATCTTATTAGATTAGGATTTCCTTTATAGATATATATTATTCATTAAATCTATATATATATGTATATATCTATTTTTTTATATATAATAAGATTAGTGATGAAATTTACTTTTTGTTAGCATTAGTTTTTTTTAACAATTATTAGATGTTATTCAGAATATCATATATATATACATATATTTTTTTTATATAAATAATTTTTAATATTTTTTTCTTTATATAATAAGATTAGTAATGAAAACTACTTTTGTTAGAATTAATTTTTTAATAACTGATATTCCCGTTTTCCTTTTAGATTAAGATTTATTTTTAGGTTAGTAATTCTTTTTAGATTAGGATAAGCTAAATATTGAAAAACTAATGTAAAGATCTATTTTATCTACTTTTAAAAGAACAAATAAATAAAGCAAAATTTCTAATCGTTGGATTTAGATACGTAGAATCATCCTATTAATGAGTAACTTTGAAACCTTATTCTTTTATAAATATTTTTTTATATAATAACTTTTTGTTGAAATTAATTTTTGAACAATTAATATTATCGATTTTCTTTTTAGATTAAAATTTCCTTATATGTTAGAAATTCTTTTTAGATTAGGATAAACTAAATAGAGGAATTTTAAAAAATATCATTTTTAATATGTCCCTTTTCAAAAAGTGTCCCCTCATGACTATTTCTTTCTCCCAATTTACAAAGGAAAATGTAAATTTTGAGAAGAGACATGTCAAAAAGCGCATTTTGAAATTCCCCCAACTAAATATTGAAAAATATCTATTTAAAGATTTATTTTTCAAAAAATAGATAAATAGAAGAAAATTTCTGATATTTGGATTTTGACACATGGAATCATTCACTTAATAAGTAACTTTGAAACCTTACTTTTTTTTGTCAACATTGGATCGACAAGGCCCGATCCATAGCTTAAATCCCACCCTGAAATTCCTTTCTAAGCTACCATTATGCAACGGGTAGGAATCGAACCATGTTGTTAAGTCATTAGCCGGAAAGAGCAACTCGGCAGAAACCTTAATTTATATAATAAGATTTAAAGATTTATTTTTCAAAAATAGATAAATATAAGAAAATTTATGATCGTTAGATTTTGACACGTGGAATCATCGTGATAATGAGTAACTTTGAAACTTTACTTTATATAATAGGATTTAGCCCATTTTCCCACATATATATATAAATAGATTTTAAGTGATAAATATCAAAGTTATTTAAATTATTTTGTAAGATACAAAATTATAGGAGTTGAAATACAAATAAAAGCAAGAAACTTCAAATTTAAAAGTTTTAATTTTAGAATATTTTGTGAAGGATGGAAAACTTCTTTTTAAAAATTATAGTGTCTTTTAGGAATATTCTAAATTTAAATCTGTATCGATTTGCTTCGGTTGGTATTAATATAATCTTTACTTTATAATTAGTCAGAAGAAAGAAAAAAAATTTAAAACCTATTCAATATTCATCATCACCCGTTACTACTGTAATAATAATGTGTTAGTTTTTTTTTTTTTGTCAACTGGGTTAGGTTTTTGATTAGAGTAGCATTCAGTGTATATGAGAGAAAACGTCGTCGTTTCTGGGAGTGGGCGTTGGAGAATAATCAGACAGGCTCGCATGTTTCCGCGTTCTTCTAGGCTGTAATCCAATGTTAAAATATGTCATCGACCTCTCATTTTTATATTTTAATTTTTTTATTTCTATTTTATTATTCTCTTTCCTTCATCTTCGTGGTTCTCCATAGCTCGTCTTCAAACTTGTCTTCTTTGATCAGATCTCTTCTATAACCAAGTTATCATGGAGCTCAATTTCCTCCCTAGAGCTCTATTCTTCTTCCTTCTACTCTCAGTACTTTCTTCTTTCTCATCTTCAAGTTTCATCTCAGGTACACATTCAATCTTCTTCTTTTCTTCCACCAAATCATTCGATTTGGTTAGATTGAGTCATCATTGGTTTTCTCGTTTTCTTATTGCAGATGGTGCCTTCGAATCTCAGACTTTGGGTATTGGAAGAAACCTGCTTCAGGCCAAGAAAGGCAAGTCCTTTATATCTTTCAACTTACTATTTTCATACTTTACTGCTACAATTAATTCTCTTTCTGGTATGAAGAGTTTCATTTTTTATATACCTAAATATTAATATATGTATCCCCAATGTCTAACTCAAACAGATCCAGATATAGCTAGTAATGATTCCTGCATCTGAATGGAACCACTTAAACTTTCATAGAACTACGTGGTTCATTGACCAAATCTTTTATGTTACAGTCTTGATTTTTGATTCTGTGTATAACTTGGCTTAATGATGATCTTCAAACCTCTACAAGTGTTGCTTTTTAATCTCCAAAACATTCTTCGATTATGCCCAACTAGTATAAAACATTGTATAAACAGCCTAGTTTCGAACCTGTAGCGATTCTTTGTGTGTTTGCATCATGTTGATGCAACCAATTTTCAGACAAGAATGTTAAGTTTTTTCTTGTGAGTGATGTGGCTTCTCTTTATATGGATGGAAACAGCTTGCCGTGTGAACTTTGAGTTCATGAACTACACTATTATAACAAGTCAATGCAAAGGTCCCAACTACCCACCAAAGGAATGTTGTTCCTCCTTCAAGGAATTTGCGTGTCCTTACGTTGACGACCTCAACGACCTTAACACAGATTGTGCAACTACTATGTTCAGCTACATCAATCTCTACGGAAAATACCCACCTGGACTTTTCGCTAACCAATGTAAAGAAGGTAAAGAAGGTCTCGAGTGTCCCGCTTTGGCTCCCGAAGCAGATGTAAACGCAGCCACAAGCAGAGCTTCTTCTCGTCATTGGCTGACCATTTCCGCGGCTTTCTTTGTGTTTGTTAAGTTGTTCTGATGCTGAGAGAAAGCCTGACTTTTCACTGTGTACTTGTAACAACCTGCGGAAGCTGAGTGTATGTATATTCACGATCTGTTTTACTGTTATACTGTCTCATTCTTTTGATTTTAGGGACTTCATAAAGTTCTAAATGATAATTTGTATGGATTTTGTGTGCATCATTTTCTCTTATATTAATCGACCAATGAAGTAAACAGTAATTAGTATATACACAAAAATTCCAAACATAAAGAGGTCTTAACAAGCTCTGATTATATACTGTGTATATGTATAAGGGTAAACAAATGACTTATTTATTATGGTTCTCACTGATTGTTTATCTATTACCTTTGTTATCTATTAGTACAATCAAGAATCGGCACTATACATATACAGACTCTTATGAAGACATGCAAGGTTGCCTTATACAGCCTCTTACTCGTCTTTACGATGGATGGAAAAGGATCAAACTGAGAGCCTCACCACATGAGTCTTGACTTGCGACGGAATTGCTTCTTTGTGATACACCAAGGACCAGGAAAGGTGCTTAACTGCGCATAGTTATTAGCAGACATGAAATTGTGTAAGGCACTGCAAAGACTGAACTATGTTAAATTAGTTTAGAAAACAGGCTTCAAATATATGTCTGGTACACAATTGAGATACGTTAAAGGGGTGCCATCTGTATTCTCATACTATGCGTATTTAATCAAATGTACTCAATGTGTATATCAGCACAAAGGTGGATTTCAGATATTAGCACTTGACAGATAATCTCGTGTCTCATTTACTAATAGGTTCATGAATACACATAACAAATAATAGCACTTACGTTACTGATTAGCTTGGCCCCATGCCACGCTGTGTCCACACCGCAAGGAGGAGGGATTACTCTGATTCCATTGCTTATAGATGAAGGAAGATCATCATGAAGTTCTCTCTCCAGCCTCTCTGGAGAGTTCACAAAACAAAAATCCCATAAGCATGTCACTCACGTATCTTTTAGATCAATAAATAGAGGTATTGGTTATTTTCATGTATATTGATGGTATTGCAAATTAAAATGAAAAAGAGCTAATATGAAATGAACCTGCAAGTCCTGGCAAACATGCGCTACCCCCAGCCAGTACTACAGTCTTGAACCAGCTACTGTCACCTGTAAGTCCAGCTGCGTCACAGTGGTCCATACAGAGCGCAACTGCTTGGTGCAGACTCATTGCACGCCTGTTTTGGAAATGACGAAGACCAGTCCAAGACAAATTATAATATGGCCAAAAATATGGAGGGTATTATAATAGCCCAGGCCTGAGATTCATGCAGCTTTATACTATTACAATTGTGTAATTTACAGAGAGAGTTATGATGAAAATAGTGAGTCATAAACAAATTTGTGCACTATATAGTATGGTCCGATGATATCGGTTCTAGCTTCAAAATTAATCGGATTAACAGAGCCGTCAAGGTTTAATGACATCGTATAGTGCAGGACTTACATTCCAGCGAGATGTGGTTGGAATAATATCTCCCCTGTTTGGAAACGCTCCTTTGACAAAGTAAACCATCCTTCGCCTGAAACTTCCACTGAAGCTTGGGTGTCTCTTGAAAGTTCAGCTTTATAATCAAGAGCCACATAACATAGTTTCTACATCCGCATAACAAAAACAAAAGCATCACATAAATCAATTGGATAAAACGAATAATAATCAGCAAATTCCAAATTAGCATGCTATGAACTAAGGTTTGTACATGAACTGTATATATCCAACGACTCTTCAAAAGGTGCACGATGACCACATTGGGTTTAATGGCTTGTATGTGGTATATATTATGTGTAATTTACAGAAGACATGAAAACCTACACAATTACGTTATAAAGTACAGGGAACAAATTGGTCAATGGTAATACCTCTTTTAGAGTACGAACGGTGTATAGTGATTGAAAATTAATATTGTTCTCTTGCATCTTCTCTTTAAGGAAGCCCGTAAGTTTCAAGGCTCCAAAACCAATGACCTCTACACCTACCTGGCGCATTACCTTACCATGCAAAACTGCAGAGCATCCAGCAAAAGTAATTTACTAGGACAGCACTGAATGATGATGAATCAGAGAAACAAACGAGGAACTTTTCAACAAACTGAAATGTTTACAATTTCATCTTTCTGCCATAATTAATCACCTTCAGTTTCACAAATAAAATCACATCACTGGTGACTAAAGCTAGAAAGGTTACCATCTATTTTATCCTTTCAGTATTAAGCTAGAAAGGTTATCATCTGTTTTATACAAGTAAGCTGTTTTATCCTTTCAGTATTAAGCTAGAAAGGTCACAAATATACAAAATCTGAGAGGATAAAACAGCTTACTTGGAAGAATGGTAATGACTTGGAAACCAATGTTAATAACAATTCCAGATGTCTTCCTCGCAGCATATAGTGCTAATATAGCCTGAAGATACACCACATATCATTCGTAAAATGCTTATGACTGTAACAGAAACAAAATTAATCATTTGACAAGGAATGCATAACCCTAGTTATACTATTATCAGTTGAGATTATGTATCAAATCACCCCACAGAAAATTAATTTCTCGCCAATACATTCTACTTATTGTACTGGGTTTTGAACCTTGGAACTATATGGCTATAGAAATGGAGAATATATCTCGCTAAGGAAAAAAAAACGCTCTGGAATTTCAATGCAAAAATTTCAATATTTCGGAATAATAATAAGCAGAAAGCACTTAAATGTCAACAAAGGCTTGCCTGATTAACTGCACACACTGCTGGAACATTCATGTCAAACAAGACGTTAAGGATAGCAGTCTTAAGTTGCTGCCTTGATGCCTTGGCCGATTCAGTATCTGAAAAACAAAATTTAATAAAATCTTAACACTGAAACCACGAGATGTAATTTTGTAGATAAACAAGCAAAACTGTAGCTAACCATCAAAATGACAGAGGGGTAGTGACACCACTATGGGCTGCATAGAGGGCTTTACCTGCATCCTGTAAAAAAAAAAAAACTATCACATAAGAAACTCTAATACCGTATCCATTTGAAGCTGGGAAAGTATAAGCCATAGATATAATCCCAAAATCATTTAGCTGTAAAAAACCTGGTGAAAGTGGTTGCAAAGAACTGTTGAAGTCTAGCATATATCGGTGACTCAATGTTGCCAAATTCCTGGTGATCAAACTAGTAAGAACTATCTTGTGTGCAAGGGACAAGAGGCAAGCTTATTATCTTTGTTATAAGATATAGTGGAGTACAGTAGTACAACAATGATCTCACCAGAAAAGTAGCACAACGTCCAGAAGGTGAAGCAAACTTGCTCCAGCCATATTTGCAATATCCAGAACCACCTTCATGACAAATTATAAGTTTGAACCCACTATGCAAATGCAATATTATTCTCTAATTTTATCGTCAAGAACAAAAAAAGAACATACCATCAATAATTATAGAACCAGGAACCTTTGCCCTCTGGCCATAAATGCGCATGAACGACAACTCCCCTGACTGACTAGATATCATTCTACAAGATAGTTAAAGCTTCAATTATCTACAATAATCCTCCAGCAAAACAAAACTATTGCCCAATAATTTTCAAACCTCGCAGTCCATCAATAACAGCTAATCCTCTCTTGACCAATTAGAAACTACTAAAATTCGAAAAGAAACAAAAATTCCAACCTCAAGACCAAAAACTTCACACCAGTAGAAACGATGACAATGTCAATAGTGGCTCAGTACTGTTTCTGTAGCGATCAAAGCAAAGAGTTTCAAAATTCTCGTAAACTCACCGGAGAGGATATCCAGAACGCAAACTAGTTTCCGCGAAGAAAATGGATTCCCATGGCTCTTGCGAACACTGGAGATAGAATATCCATAGGCGATTATCTCCAGCCAAACATTTACAGGCTTTGCAAGCTATGCTGAATTTGGCCGCATCTCGTGGTTCCATCAACATTAGTATCTGTTCTAGAATATCCACCGGTAGCTGATCAAAATCCCCAAGAGACGACGAAGATAAGAAAGGAGCCTGAATTGCTCTCTGAGTCCCTGAATCCTTGCCACTATTCGATCGGCTCCACACCGATCCCCATACTTTCCTCAGAATCATAGCAGATTTCCCCCGACGCTCTCTGCCTCGGTAACTTACGTGGTTGCTTTTTCCTCGGACAAAAAAAAGGAATCGCGAGATAACGAACCAGGAAAATTTTGACGAACACGAGTTTTTATTCTTTTTTTAAATCGAGAGGAGACTAATGTTGTGACGTTAGTTGGGATGAGAGTGAGTGACGTGGAATTTTGGGAGAAAGAAACGTGTTCACTTGGAATCAAAGGATTAATATTAGTCCACGCGCGAGGTATTAATTGAAATGTGGACTCACCGACTCACTAATGCCAATCATCACTACGATATTTTTAGAGCCCAATGTCGAAACCATATCGAGAGTGGTCGTCAAGAGACCGACCCAAGACCATGTGCTCTACTTTTTGTTAGTTTCCATTTCTTTTAAATAAACATAAGAAAAAATTACCGATATAAAGCAGATTTATGCTCAAATAATTAGTATAGTTTTGATTTTGGAAAAAAAAAAAGAACGATGCAATGCATTCTTTTGAAGTTTTAGAAAAAAAATTTGTGTTTTTCTTTCTTTTTTCTTGTATTCTACATCTTCTCCATTTTTTATTTTTTCTTCTTTCTCGTTTGGTTTTCTTCTCATTTTTTGTTTTTTTCGTTCCTCTTCTCTCAATTTCGAGTACATGCATTAGGGTATTATGTCACATTTAAGGTATTAGTAATGGGTTTCTAGGTTTGGGGAAGTTGTTGTGTTCGTCGTTTTCTGAAACTGTAAGTGATTTCGAAATGGGTTTATGTCTTTGGCGAACTTCTTATGTGTTTATGTGTTTGTGGGTTTGTGGGTTATGTCATAGTATGGTAGAGATTGTCCTGAATCTCAATTTACTTTGGTATAATTCAAGCAAGATTGGTGAGAGTTTGATTGCTAGAGTTCGTCACGAGTTTTTGTTAGTGTAGTAGAGTTTGTTTTTGTTACCATTTCATTTAAATAAATATAAGAAAAATTACCCATATAAGGTAGATTTATGCTAAAACAATTAAAATAATTTTGGTTTTGGAAAAAAATGATGCAATTACGATTTGCATTCTTTTTTCTTGCATTCTATTTCTTCTCCATTTTTCATTTCTTCTTCTTTCTCGTTTCTTGTTTTTTCGTTCTTCTTCTCTCAATTTCGAGTACATGCATTAAGGTTTTATGACAAATTTGCATTAGGGTCTTATGTCACATGTATGGTATTCGTAATGGGTTTCTAGGTTTGGGGAAGTTGTTGTGTTCGTCGTTTCTGAAACTGTAAGTGATTTCGAAATGGGTTTATGTCTTTGGCGAATTTCTTATGTGTTTATGGGTTTCTGGGTTTGTGGGTTCTGTCATAGTATGGTAGATATTGTCCTGGATCTCAATTTACTTTGGTATAGTTCAAGCAAGATTGGTGAGAGTTTGATTGCTAGAGTTCGTCACGAGTTTTTGTTAGTGTAATAGAGTTTGTTTTAGGTATGATATAGTTAGTCTCGTAATTTAGGTTTGAATGCTAAATTTTGGCAAGGGTTTGGTATAGTAGGTTTCCACAACCAACTCTACCATACACAATATTTTAACTTTACTAACCATTGTCCTTCACTCTATTTAACATCAAACATAACTCTTCTACGAAGGCAGCTAACTCTACCAAAGGTAACAAATTATATTTTCCACGAGAAAAACGAACTCTACTATGGGTC
>OVAX01003650.1:0-18171 GCA_900406405.1 Lepidium africanum | reverse complement strand
AAGCAAGTCAACATATGCAAGCTCCGAAGCAATGTCACTGGAACATGGTGGATAGGATCCTTGTTGGATATTGTGATGCGGATTGGGTCGGAGATAAACACGACTGGAAATCTACTACCGGGTATTGCACGTTTCTTGGAGGCAATTTGGTGACTTGGAAGAGCAAGAAGCAAAAGGTGGTGTCATGTTCAAGTGCCGAAGCCAAGTATAGAGCCATGAGAAAACTAACGAATGAACTCATATGGTTGAAGGCCTTACTCAAGGATTTGGGGATTGAGAGTCATAGTCCAATCACAATGCATTGTGATAATCAAGCCGCAATACACATCGCATCAAACCCCGTATTTCATGAAAGAACAAAACATATTGAAGTAGACTGCCATAAGGTTAGAGAGAAGATTGAGCAAGGAGTGATCCTACCGTGTTATACAAGAAGCTCGGACCAATTAGCGGATGTCTTCACCAAAGCTACAAGCTCAAAGGTGTGTGATTTCGTATACTCAAAACTTGGTTTGGTAGCAATGACCAAATCGTGACCTTGAACCACACTCTTTTTCCCTTAGTTGGTTTTGTCCCAATGGGTTTTCCACTAAGATTTATAATGAGGTGGGGAGTCACAATCTTCAAGTTTGCCCCTAATAATTCATATTATGGATTCAAACTTGAGGGGAAGTATTAAATCATAAGACTTGAGAAGGAAGGAAGTGATGTGCTACACATCAAGTCATTCATAGCCGTTGGTGTAGATGTGACTCTACACCATCTCGAGAACCGGCGGTTCTAAGCCGTAGGACCACTAGGAAATAGATTCACTTTAATTCAAATTGTGAACATTTTTAGTATCCTTGATTAGTGTAAGACGTCTATATATAGGATGTAATAAGTGTATGGTACAATCAAGAAAGAGAATTCTCTTCTTCCAATCTCTCTCTCTCTCTCTCGTAACCATCCTCTTTCTCTCTCCCTTTCTATCGGTTAACATCTTCTTCTTCTCTAATCTTCAGTCTCTTTTCAACCAAAACTCATAATAATATAGTTACCTTTCTACATATTTTTTAGTCATTGTAGCTGAATGGTTTTAAACCTCACTCTACGAGGTAATGTTTGGAGATCGAACCCCTCAACTGTCTAGGATCCCTAGTTGTACAAATTACCACATGCCCAACTCACTCTCCGCTTTTACAAATATAATTTGGGTAAGTTCGTTATGATATTTTAAATACAAGTTTGACTTGAATGTATTGAAAAATATCAAACTTGTTACCATAGACAAATATGTGCTTTCTCTCTATAAATAGGTGTTCTAACAATGTATCATTTCATCAAAAATATTAAATAAATAATTAAATCTCTTAAGAAAGAGAAAGTGTATTGTCTACATCCGATTTCAGGAGGGTTTGATTTTTCTCTGTATAAATATTATAGCTAATATGTAATTTATGATGAATCATGATTTAATTTTACGGAAATTTTCACAAAATCAGATAGAAATTTATCTAAAGTTTATACTGTTTTGGATGGGAAATTTTAATAATACTTAGACTTGTTTATCAATATGTATTTGTAGTTTCAAGTATGCTTTTATATGTATATATAAATCCGTAAGCATCTCTAGTTTTGTTTCTTTTCAACTCTGTTCTAAAATTAAGAGTTCAAAATCTTGTTAAATTTTCTCATATGCATTTTTGTTAAATTTTTGTATAAAAATATAGTGCGTTCTGTTGTTAAAAAAGGATGAGAACAGTTTTGTGACTAATAAAAGGTTTTTGTTGTCTTTGTTGTTTTATATTCCAGATACGAGCTAATGGAACAGAATAGTGAAGTTGTGAACGCACATCATGAATTAAATATAAGTAAGAAAGTTTGACCCTTTTTTTTTGGTTCATTAAAATTTTAGTGATAATTCTATATTTGATTTCTAATAGTTGATGAGGGGAAGCATCTGTATGAAAGTTTATGGAATTTATGTGCTGGACCTTTGTGTAATCTCCCAAAAGTTGGAGAAAAAGTGTATTACTTTCCTCAGGGGCACATTGAACTCGTGAGTTTTTGTTTTTTTTCTCTCTCATATCTATATACTAGATATAGATAGGTGGGATACATGACTTTTTCAATAATAGTTGATATATTTACGATATGTTGCATAGTATTTTTAATTTTATAACTTTTTAATAATTGTTTTTGTAAAACCAATAGTAAAAAATATAATTTTAATTAATATTTTGATCATGAATAGAGATAAATATTTTATTGTATAGATAAATATTTATCACTTTTTAAACATATCTTACTTTGTTTGTTTTTTAAATCTGTACACATCATATTTCTAATGCTAGACTTTGAGAAAAATTTACTTTATATTATTGGATTAGAAAAATGGTAAATACCAATAGTTTTTTGTTTTAGAATATAATTTATCTCTTTCTTAAATAAATAAATACTGCAAGATTTTTGATCATTTTGATACGTGAAAGGATCCTAATAATAAGTAATTTTGAGAAGTTAAACTTTATATATAAAAGATATATGCTCTGTCATCTATTTTTCTTCTCTTGGTTTAAGAAACATATATTTTTAGGTCGAGTCATATACACAAGAGAAGTTAACCCATATGAAGCCATGTATTGATATTCCTTCAAAACTTCGATGTCGTGTTACTGATATTCAACTTAAGGTATGTGTTTTATTACGTTCAGTAAAATATGAGCTAATATATTATCTTTTGTTATATTGATCTGTTGTGATTATAAGTGATTGTTTTTTTCTGTGTTCAATGTATGTTCTAAGGTGGAGAAGGAAACTGATGAAGTATATGCCAAAATATCTTTAATGTCAGATACAACTGTGAGTGAAAGATTTCAAAATTGAATTTCTTACTTAATTTCTAATCGTTATTTTATTTTTCATTTACCTCTAACTAATTTTATGTATTTCTTGACATATAGCAAATTATAATCCCTAATCCTAATGGTGATCAACAACAACCAATAATGAATTCATGTGCAAAGATTTTAACAGCATCTGACACCACCACAAATGGTGGATTATTTGTGCCTATAAGACTTGCAATAGAATGTCTTCCTCCTTTGGTATCTTTGTGTAGTTTCTCTATTAAATACAATCAAATATGAACCTTATATATGAAATTAATCCATATAATGTTTTTTAGGATATGTCAATGCCGATTCCGTCTCAAGATGTTATTGTTAAAGACCTCCATGGTCAAAATTGGAGTTTTAAACATATATATAGAGGTAATAAAAATAGTAGTCTTCATAAAATATTGGTTTACATTATGATTACTATATGATGATGATGTTCTTTTTTATGTAGGTACACCAAAGAGACATCTTCTCACTACTGGTTGGACCGCATTTGTAACAGCAAAAAAGTTGGTTGCAAGAGACTCTATTGTATTTATTAAGTATGTATTTATCTTTATACATCTCTCTAAATTTTAAGGTTTTGGATTTCAAACTGTATGGTGGTTACATGTTCTATTTAATAGCTTAGATATCTAGAGTAGGACTCCACCCTACTAGTAGGAAATTTTAGGGATGAGCTGAGTTTGAGATATAAATAAGATCTTGTCGATCCAATTGACCAAGAAATAACTATATCTTTTGTTGTTATAGGGGAGACAATGGAGAGTTAAGAGTTGGAATAAGAAGAGCAAATCATCGACAAGGAAATATACATTCATTAGTAATATCAGCACAATGTATGCATAATGGTCTGATTGCTTCTGCATTGAATGCTTTTGACAACAAGTGTACATTTGTTGTGATTTACAGACCAAGGTAATTCAAAATACTACTTGTATTCACATTTATTTTTCTATTAAAATATCATCACATTGATTCTTTAGGATTGATGTTTATACTATTGTTTTTGATATAATATCAGGACAAGCCAATTTGTTGTGAGTTATGATAAAGTAATACATGCAATGAAAAATAAGTTCAACATTGGTTTGAGATTTAGGATGTGGTTTGAAGCTGAAGATCTTTCAGAAAAAAGGTAATAACATAATTAAAAACTCTGTTATTATTAGTTTCTAGACTTTGTTATCTATATATAACACATTTGTTTTCATTGATAAAGCTGCTTTGGGACGATAATTAGAATAAATGATTTCTCGCCTCATTGGAAAGATTCAGAGTGGCGAAGCCTCCAAGTAATGTTCTCTTCAATTTGATTATAAATTCTTTTAAGAAACAATTTTCATTATCGTAAATCTACTTTTTTTGTTTAGGTGGAATGGGATGAGTTGGTATCATTTTCAAGACCTACTATGGTCTCTCCTTGGGAAATTGAACCTTTAGTGCATTTATCAAATGTTTCTCAGTCAGCTACGCTAACAAAAAAACGTTACCGTCAAGTTAATAACCAAGGTAAAAGAGGAAATTTTTATAATTTTGTTCAAAATAAGTTATATCTTCCTTTTTAATACCTTTTAACTATAGTGATTTTTGAATATGGGCTCATCATCACTAAATCTTTGGACTCTTACATTGACTATAGAGAAAGAAATTGGAAAATCAAGCATGAACCACACAATACCAACCATTCCCAAATCAAACTATATAAATGACCAAATTGTTCAACCAATGAAAGAAAAGATAGCCAATGACGCAACGAGTAGATGTATACTGTTTGGAGTCGATCTAGCCACACCTCCAGAGACTAAAGATACCATGAAACAAGTTCAACTATATTGGAATTCCAATATTTTCAAATTTTCTCAAGATAAAAACCTTAATCATACCCAAAGCAATCATTTCAATTCGATTAGAAGTTGTACTAAGGTAAGAATGATCTCATTGTGTGAAATTTTATATTTGTGTACATGTTAGGATCCTTAACATTTTAACACATAGAATCATATTCTAATAAATATAGTTTCCTTAGTTTTTTACGCCTCTACTTTGTTTTGATATGAATCAAATAGGTTCAAATGCAAGGTGTACCTATATGCAGAGCTGTGAATTTATCTATTCTTAATGGATATGAACAACTAAAACATGAACTGGAGAAACTTTTTGATCTCAATGGCGAGTTACAAACTTGTGACCAATGGGAAATAGTGTTCACTGATAATGAAGGAGATACAATGCTTGTAGGGGATGATCCATGGCCGTAAGTTTCCTACATTATTTTATCTATCAATAGCTTGATTAAAACCTTGAGAGATAATGTCTTATATTGGGTGTTGTGTCAATGCAGTGAATTTTGCAAGATGGTGAAGAAAATTTTCATATACCCTAAAGAAAAAGTTGATGAAATGAAGTCTGAAAACAAATTCTTTCAAGATGAACCAGCAGTTTTAACACCTTTTGACGAACCATCAGACCATAAAGCAGACAGTTAACAAATTGAAGTTATTTGTTTATCATATTTGCTCTCATCTTAGATTATAATGTCTGTTTCTTTTGTTTTGTCATAATTCAGTACTCTGTTATGTCAACTTTGTTATTATGTTTCATGATTAACAAGTTTTGTGATTTTTGTTCCGTGATGTAATAATAAAATTATAATATAAGCCTCGTTATGTTTTGTTATCGACAACCTCCGTTGTTAATATTCTATACGTATATATATAATACTAGATGACACACCCTGCGGGCATATAGTCTTAAATTTTTTTTTTTGTAACATATTGGGCCACAAGGCCGGCTCATTAGCCAAGTTCCTACATAATGTAGGCAGCAAGACTCGATCCCTGAATATGCAAGTGTGTCTACCTTTAGTAGACTTACCACCTACCACTAGACTAAATATCACTTACAAAGTCTTTTAATTTAATTAGTTTAAATTTTACTTTTTATTTTTAGATATTTATTTATTAAGAATATATATAAAGCACCAAAGATAATATCAATTTTATGTGAATTTTGTAGAGATATCAAATACAATAACATAAGTTTTATAAAAATAATATATTATATAATTATTTTTACTGACTTCACATTTAACAAATCATAGTACACATATTATTAAAATAATTTTTCTATTCGTTGAAAAATAATACACATAATCTTTTGGCAATCGATAACAAACACTTCACATAGATTGTAAGTTTTTAAATATGTAAATTCAAACGTTTAAAAAACAAAAAAACAATTCAGAACTTTTAAGAATTTTCCAATTAATTTTTTTTCTTGAGAATATGATTTCAATGTGGAAGTATAGAAACATATTTGACTACGTTGTATATTTGTTTGAAGAAATTCTTTTTAAATATAAATACTTGAATTCTATTATAACATGAATATTTGTTTCCCATGTAAAAGCTTGATATATAGTAACGATAGTAGTATAATATCTAAAACAATCAACATTACATTCAATATTAGTGTGATTGGTTACAAAATTTTCTTATTATATTTTAGTTTATTTTAATAAGAAATATATTTTCTAAAAATTAATTTATTTTGATACGAAGATATTTACGTATTGCATAATTTTTCAAAACAATTTATGAAACATAAATATATCATCTGCTTATTTAAATATATTTTATTTTAATATAAATATAACTACATTATTTTCAATAAAAGTAAGAAATATCGTTTTAATTTTGTTTTCTTACATTCAGTTTGATTTTTAATTTATTTCACTTTTTTACAGATGATTATAAAAATGATCAAAAAGTAAGAAAATATTTTCTTAGATTAATTTATAATCATATAATTCATTTATTTTTCTTGGACGAAAATAAATGTATATTTTGAAAAACATAAAAAAAATATGAACTAATGTATAAAATTAGGATATTGATCAATGATTTTAAATTAGTATCATGTTAGTATTGAACAAATTAAATAAGAAACCAATTAATTTGAAATAAATGAAAAACTAAAATTTAATATACTTTTTAATTATTCTACACACAATTTTATACTAACATTTTTGTTGAACAAAATCATCTCAATTAATTTGAATGATCTCCATAATCTCATAATTTACACCCTAATTTTGTAGAGATCTAATATTGAATTAATTTCTCTAATGAAAACTATAGAGTAGAGAAGTTCTTAACGTTCAATATGACAAAAGAAAAATAAAATAAACAAATGACTCTCTTACAAAAACTGTAAACTTAAGAAATGTTTGTGTTAAATGAGATGTTTATGATGTATTGAATATAACAATGTTTGTTTTATATAAAAAAGATATAATGTTAAAATAGGAGTATGATTTATTGAAGAATAAGATAAGTATTAAAGATTTGTAATTACCTTTACCTCATTAAAATTTTAAATAGTATTAATCAAAACAAATATTTTGTAAACTAATTTTTAGATAATTTTAAAATTTAAGGGATCCTTATATTTTCTTATAAATAAAAAATTAAGTCCAAATGAAAAATAAATTAAATTACAAATTTATTTTATATAAATATAAAATTAGAATTTTGTGTGTATTTTATGAAATCATCTACATTATAAAAATAAGAAACTATTTAAATATAAATGTAAACTAAATTTAAATATTATGGTCAACTCTATAATCACGTTGAAATTAAACGTGGTGTTGACAAGTAATCTTTTTGATAAAATCCACTCATCTAATAATATATAAGATATATAAATATATATTGATAATGAATATTCAGATATTTAGTATATATCTATATTTTTAATGTATTAATTGAAATTATTTTTTTTGTCATGATAATTAACTTTATTTTTTATTTTTCTAATTTACTACAATATACATGTATTGATGTTAATTTAGTACTTACGATTTAGACATATTATTAGTTTGATGATGTTTTAGTTATATTGAAGATCTTACGTATATGAAATACATGCCAAAAAATGTCAAACCCAACATATAAACATAATAAACAGAAAGATAAAAATTGTGTTTGTTTAAAATAATATTCTTATAATTTTTAAGTGGAGAAAATTCAAAATGCTTTTTTTGACATTGCTCTTTTCAAAACTTACAATTTCCTTTGGAAATTGAGAGAGATAAATAGGCATGAGAGGACATTTTTTTAAAAAAGGATACATCAAAAAGGGTATTTCTCAAAACTTACAATTTAATTTTATAATTTAGTAATATTTATATAAATGTACTATAGAAAATGTATTTAAAATATGTATACGATTCATAATAAATAAATAAAAACAGCAGATACCAAGATAAAAGAAGATTTCCAAGAAAGTATTTACAAGTTATGGAAAAATTGGAACCACTTTCAACATTACACATTTCCTTACACTGTTAGAAAATAATTGAATTTTTACCATAATAATATTATAAAATTTTGATCAAATTTGGTTAAAAATTCGACAATAATCTAAAATAGGCC
Organism: Lepidium africanum; assembly: GCA_900406405.1. Lineage (NCBI taxonomy): Eukaryota > Viridiplantae > Streptophyta > Magnoliopsida > Brassicales > Brassicaceae > Lepidium > Lepidium africanum. The sequence goes on along the minus strand of OVAX01003650.1, from coordinate 9,848 downwards.
AAAAAAACCTTGGTCATAATTTGTCATGTTTTCTTGTAGTGTTAACTATTTATGAAATTCATTAACCAATGAGAATATTCGCAAAACATTCTTTACTCGATATTAATATCAAAGGAGATCTAGATCATTTTTTTTCAGCAAAGAAAATGAAAAGAAAACACACTCATTGTTTCTGCAGAGGAAACAAGAATGTGTACATATATCAAATATGGTAATTAAATTAGATAGACAGAAAATATGAAATCACCAGAAACCTAAAATTTTAATAAATAAAAAGTAGTGAAATTTCAAAAATCATGAAGAAATATCTGAAGGAAAAGGTCTAAATTAACAAAATCATAGAGTAGATTATGATATTAAAGTATGGATTACCTCGAGCGCTTGAGAAGAGAAAGTGATCATAGTGTATATTGTGACAACGAAGTATTGATTACCATGACAGTGAGAGAAGAAAAATCTCTTCAATTTATGAATAATTTGATGCATTTTACCATTTGACAAAAATATTGGTATAGATTCTCGTGACTATGACCAGTCGCCAAATCTCAAACGGTGGTTAAAGGAAAAGAGATAGAACAGAAATTAAAAAAAATAAGTCCAACTAAATAAGAAAATGATTTTGGTTTTTTGAATTTGATTTTGGCTTTTCTAATTACAAGATTTAGGCCTGGCTGACTAAAAAATTCTAAGAACCCATAAACATATCACATTTATTAATAGAGCAAAAAACAAGTAAAAAATCAGTATATAAAAAGCATAATATCTCTTCTCTTAGAATGTAACATTATCTAAAATGATTGCAGCTCCTCATCACAATTTCCTATTTCTATTTTTCCAAATTTGATAATTTATTAATAAATGATATATCAAAACTAGATAAAAAAGGAATAAAAAAGAAAAAAAATATATATATAGATATATAGATATATACTACTTTTTAAACATTTGTACTCATGATTTTTTTTCTGATGGCACAAAAATGTGTAAAAATATACAATTTGATGACTGAATTAATAAACAAAATATGAGATCACAAGAAAACCACAATTTTATAAAAATCAATGGAATTTTAAAAATCATAGAGTACAATCTGATTGTAAAGTGATAAAAAATGGAATAGTAGATTGTGATATGTAAATATGGTACTTATAAGTTGTTAAACTTAGTACAACTTACATCTTATAACAAGAATTTTTGTATTGGAACATTCTATCCAAGACATCAGGTATTTATAATCTTGAAGACCAGAAAATTGTTAACATGTTATGGAAAATCTTCGGTCACTATCAACAATTCTATTGATGCAACTTGACACTAGGGTTGACCACAAAACATTTGAAGCACGATTTGACTTTGGTGGGCTTTACCTACGAGATTTATTGACTGAGTTAAAAATAAAAACATTTATTTGGGTATTTTTATTTATCGGATATGGTTCGGTATAGATTGAGTTTGAGTTCATGTGTTTTTATTAAAATTCAGATTATAGAAAAAATAATAGAAAAACTCTAAAAGCTAAAATTATTTTTTGATTTAGTTGTAGTTCGGGTTCAATGTTTTAGGTTCATAGATTTATGACTTATTTGGATATTTTATCGAGTTCTATTTTTCTAATTTGGATCGATTTTGGTTCGGGTTCGGGTATCTAAGACAACATTTCGAAAAAAATATTTCAAAATATCAACACAGATCTAATAATTTAAATGAACACAAATTATTTAAACAATTAAAACAAATAAATTCAACGTCACAACGCGGATATAATCCTAATTAGAGATTAAACTAGTAGGTACGTGTTCCATTAAGTTTAGGGTTCCCATAGAAAACTCCTATAAATATAAACCTTAGAGTCTTTGTTTTGCAGCCATTGTTGAATGAACAAAAAATGAAGGACTTCTCTCACATAAAATCAAGGCCTGTGAATGCTAGGAACGACAAAGTTTAAATCTTACATTTGTATATTACATTTAAATATTGCAATTAGATGCACCCTCAAGATGGAGTAGGAAGATGAAGAAATGAAAATCTAATAAGAAAAACTGGTAGTAAAGTCAGATTAGATGAGTAATAAAAAAAAATTTTATAGGAATTTGAGATCTTAAAAAATAACCTTACAAGATAAGGTGATAATTTGAAATAGTTTGAAATCTTATATAATAATCTTAGAAACTCTAGATTAAGATTAACAAATACCACTTATTAGGTCTATATAACCACATAGATGTTTAACGATACCCTAGCATATGCGGAATGGCTGGCTCAGCCTTCACAGTTTGATATGAATTATGATCTATCTAATCGATCTGCCTCTCTACTACTCGTCCTTTTTAGTCTCTCACTCTCAACTAACCATCCCCACATGACCAAATAACAAAGAGATGGTCCGGTTCCACCTATAGTAGCCCTGCAAATTCAGGTATCACGGGTCGGTTTGGGTCAGGTTAATCGGATATCTGAGTATTTACTCAATTTTCAATTTATTCCGAAACTAACTGAATTACATTATGGTTCGGGTCGATTCGGTTATCCGTTATTTCGGACAAAATAAAATTCTTCCGAACCAACCAGAAATGTTTTTGATAAAAAGTTTTGCATAAATGAAAGGCCAATTTAGAAAGGCCCAATTTGTAAACCATTGTTCTTCGACATTAACAGTGTAAACCATTGTTTTTTTTTCTTTTGTAAAAAAAGTGTAAACCATTGTTGCGTGATGGTTGATGATGCTCGAGGATTCTGCTCCCTAAATGATGAGATCTTGTTCTTGACTGTGCGCTGGATTAGTGCAGCGATGGTGTATGGTGATACGAGAAGAGAAGAAATTGTGAAGAAGAGGCGAGATGAAGAAGATGATGAGGCGAGATGAAGAAGAAGACGAAGAACAGAAGAGGCGAAGAAGAAGAGGTGGCGATTAGAGTTTAAGTATTTTAGGTTTAGATAAATTTCGGTTATCGGGTAACCGCTCGGTTAAACCGACCGAACCGAACCGAAATGATAACCGAATTTCCTCCTAAACCATTGCCGATTGAACCGAACTAGATATAGATAACCAAACAGAATTGTCCAAATTCCGGTTCGGTTTGGTTCGGACAATTCGATTCGGTTATAATTCCCAGGGTTAACCTATAGTATCCATCAATCATGATTCTTCCCTTGTGGTAATCTATTTTAACCCAAAAGACACTCAATAACCATCGCTCATTTCCTATCCCATGGAGTCAACCATGATCGATTGATTTGATCCTCGATTATTGTTACTAAATCACAATAACATCATATTCGATCATGATTCTTCATACTATGCTGCTGCGCCCTGCAAGCTTGTGCACCTTTCCGAGATACTAGGTTGCTATCTCGTTTTTCATAGTATTCCAACTCTGAGGTTGATGATCGTGGCTTTGGAAATACATTTTCCTTCAATATTCGAGGAGTATCCAATGGGCAGAAAATTTGAAGAATCAAGTCGATAGGATAAGTAGTCAAGAGATTGAAACGTAGCACATATCATTTTGGAATCTGAGACTAAACCTTGCAGTATTCATTTTATGTCCATAGCTTATGTGTGCCATCTTCTGGTAAAACCAATATATAGTCTCCAGAAGTGGAATAGGTCAAACATGCAATCTAGCAAAGTCAAGAAAAATAATTAGATCCCAATAGTTGAAGATAGCAGAAAGTTTGACTGTATGCATCAACAAACATCATTCTCATTCAATATTCTTCTAGTACTACAACTGTAGGTGATACTATCATTCCAAACAAAGAGAAGATGATTTCTCAGAAAAGATTTTTTACACTTCTTGGGAGTAACAAAGCAAAATTCTTTTCGGCAATAAGTTTTATTCAAGAGAAATGCCTTTTTCTCCTTCTATAATCAATTAACAGAGTGAGTTAAAGAGTTCATTGACATGTCATACATTAATTTTTAACATATTATGGAGAAAGTAACCTTACCTTACATTACCTTTCATCAGAGAAAGTAACCTTACCTTATCCTACCTTTCACCTGAGATATAATAACCTTACAAGTGCATTGCACTCAGATAGATCACTGATTTCCTTAGTTTGCAGTTAACCACCTCGAGACTGTTTTATTAATTCTTTTTCAAAGGGGATGATGGTATGGTAATACTGGTTTATTTTCCAGAGATTTTTGACGTTATGAGGAGTCCACTAGTCTACACTGCATGACGAGAAGAAAATTAGAACCTGAAAAAACAATCAAAACTAGAAAACAACTCCTTTCACATCCTTAATTCAGGAGTTTTTCTTTCAGTGCTGGATTCTTTTTGACTAGCATGGCAATCGAGCCATGTAATTTTTTTTTCGGCGACATTGAAGACAAGTGCTTAACACTCATCTCTGTTAATGAAGTCGTTTATAGAGTCATATAATAATCACTTTAGTTACAGGAAGCTGAAGGAGTCTAGTAGTGGAGTCTTTAGTTATATTCAAGTCTCAGTTTCAGTTACGTCTTGTAAGCCTATTTAGGCAATCTATCTTGTACACTCTCAAACGTTCTCTTTGTTTCTAAGAAGTGGTATCATAGCGAACTTACGATGACTGAGAAAAATTCCATGTTAAGCATTCCTAGGTTCGACGGCGACTATGATCATTGGACGATGCTTATGGAGAACTTACTGCGATCCAAGGAGTGGTGGAATTTGATTGATCCGGGAATCCCAAGTCGAAAAAGAAATGAGGTTTTGTCTGAAGCACAACATGCTGAAGAGGATGCTCTTAATCAAGGAAGGGGGAGAAACAATCAGAGTTATAATAAGGATGCGATAGAGTGTATAAAGTGTCATCGACTCGGACAATATCAATATGAGTGTTTGACTTGGGAAAAATCTGCAAACTTCGTCAAAACAGAAGAAGAGGAGGATATGGTGCTGATGGCGAATGTAGAACTTGAAGAGAATGAGTGTACGTGGTTCTTAGTCTCCGGGTGTAGTAATCATATGTATGGAGTAATGGAATGGTTTGTTGATTTTGATGACACTTTTCAACACACCGGGAAGCTTGGAGACAATCGAAAACTTAAAGTTGATGGCAAAGGGAGCCTTGAGTTGTGTGTGGAAGGAGTAAATCAGGTTCTCACGGCAACGGTGAGGCCGTGTGATGTTGTTCCAAATGGTTGGTGTTTGAAAGTTGCAAAAGAAACCGAAGGTATGCTGTGGCATCAAAGGCTTGGGCATCTTCATCAAATTGGTGTTAAAACAATGGGAGACAAGTTCTTGGTAAAGGACCTTCCTACGCTGAAACACGAGGAGGCTTAACAAAACAGAGTCACAAAGAGAAAGAATAGGAGTTTGATGAAGTAAAATTGTTTTTAAACGGTGACAAGTGCTCAACACTCATCACCGTTAATGAAGTCGTTTATGGAGTCATTTAGTAATCACTTCAGTTACAGGTACCTGAAGGAGTCTAGTAGTGGAGTATAGTAGTGGAGTCTTTATTTATATTCAAGTCTCAGTTTCAGTTACGTTCTAGTAAGCCTATTTAGGCATTCTACGCTTCTAATAAATCTTTGAGTTTTATGGTAATCTCTTGTGCACTCTCAAACGTTCTCTCTGTTTCTAATAGACATGTTATCAGGAGATCTGAATGGGGTTGTAACCTCCCTGCAGTAAAAATTCTTGATCACAGTGAAAGCTGTAGCCTGTCAAATAAATAATCAACAGGACTTTTTGAAGAATGTTAAGTCTAGAATTGCTTAATCAATTTATAATGCACATTACGTCAGCATACAATAAGGATATGTAAATAGATGTCACAGTGTTTGTTTTCTGAATAAAAATAAATAGACGTCATGGTGAAGCTGATGACTGGCCACTAGAGAAGTTTTAGATAATAACATTGCCAATATGAACTGAGAATAACTATTGTGATGCACTTTTTTAGTCATGCTTAAAAAGTCCTTAATCGAATAACTGGGATCGAATAATACATAGTATGTTTTATCAGTTGACATATATAACTAGAAATGCTAACGCAGAAAAATAAATCTATTCCAACCAATTTGTAGATGGCATTTAAATTTCTGAATTTCAAGAAACATAGCCTTTGAGTACTTATTCTCGTGTTTTGTTCGTAAAATCTACCAGCTACTCTTCAGCTTTGTTCAACTCACCAAGCGTCATCACTTCCACCACATACTTTAAATTGAAGAAGACTTTTTTTTCTTGCTCTAATCTTAACAAAGAAAAGTTGACAAAAAAAAATCTTAACAAAGAAAATTTTATTAACAAAAAGAAACTAAAGATAGATCCAAAATCACATATACTTCTACGAAGCTTACTTATGCAAAGTGTTCTTGTACTTCTCTTCTAGCAGAAATTGAAGTATTAAGAAAATGAGATCTTCCTACAAGCAACGCACTGATCAGAAAAAAAAGTTGAGAAACCAAAATTTTCATATATTACGTTACTAATTTCAACATAATGTTTTTGGTACTTTAAAATAAGCATATAAAAATATGTAAAATATTACCTTTAAACCTTCCGTTTCCCCACTACAGTTTCGACAAATGAAGGAGATAAGTGACACCAATGCAAATTTATTCACCCTCGGAAAATCGAGTTTGTCACACATAAAAGGATTGCTGGCAGCTAGTTCACCGAGATCAGTACACAATTTTGCTCTCACCAATGCTTTGTCCACACAACAAGTTTCCTCAAGAATACTATAAACAAAGCCCCAACTAAAATACTCAGAGATCTGCAATGGGGAAGATTATTGATGGCTAATATAACTCTAAAGCAATCACCTCAACCATATCACTGAGGCCATCATCTTTTAATACAGTGTTTCCTCTTATATCCTTGAACAACCAAATTACTGCAGTTTAAGCTTTTCAACCATTTCCAACAAACTACAAGGATCATATAGTGCAACAGTATTAAGTTCACAGTCCATGCATTCTCAGCTGATGCCACAACAAAAAGATTTAGTGCAACAATATTAACTTCACAGTCCATGCAAGTCACCTCGCTAAATGCTTCAAAATCCTGAACGAGTACGACATGAAACTTAATCCAGCCAAGTGCTCTTTCAAAGTTGCATCAGGGGAATTCCTCGAATACTTGGTCACATAACGCGGGATTGAAGCCAACCCAAAACAAATAAGCGCGCTGGCAGCAACACCACCTCCAAGAATGGCAAAAGATGTACAGCGCCGAACATGGAATATCACAGTATTAAACCGTTTCATCTCCAGATCAACCGACAAATGCTTCCCGTTTTACAAATTATTGAAGGCAAACAAAAAGTTCTAATGGAACAACAAATCCCAAGAAGGGTTGGACAAACTCATCTACTGCATTTGGTTGGAGGATAATAGCAAGATAACGACAAACAATTACTAGGACATATGCGTGATAAAAACCTTGAATTGTAGTTGTTTCCTGGACCAATTAGACTGCAGTGCAAGCTTTCCCACTCTATGCTTTTAGAAGAAATGATTCACTTCCTAACAAATAGCTGAGGAACGCGTCAATATCAACCAAAATCGCAACGTGCCCTTTGTATTGCCAAAGTTTGAGTAGAATATCATTAACAATAAAAAGGAGACATAGCGTCAACCGAGTTAGAAGGTCTTTTTACATTTTCTCACTTAGCTATCAATCAAGGATTCAATCAGGAGTTACATTTTTCTCTCTGCTAAAGATGTATATCCATATATCATCTCCAGTAGAGTAAGATTTCACTTTTCCTTTTCGTTTTCAATCTCTGTCTCTGAATGCACATGTCTTCTCACAATTAAGTCATATCATCATTGCAAAATAATATATGGCATCACGAACTGGCTTCCGAGCGTACAACCACCACAACTTGTACCTACGCATCGTTATCAGTTGCCTAGATAGAAAGTAATGAACAAACATCACAAAATGTGTGATTACACATCTGCATTAAATTTGCAAACTGGAAATTTAAATATTTGCCAATCTTTGTCCGTCATCGGAGACCAAATATACTCAGTCCAACTTCAGATTTAAGTAGCAATACATCTGTTTCTTTTTAGTGGGCTCAAATTCAATTATAAACTTTGTCTTGGAAAACGTCTCTTTCCCATTTATGAATCAGACTTCATTTACAATATAGAATAGAAATTAAAATGGTTAGTCCACATGTAGCCACACAATTCAAAATCTACACAATTCTGATAGTCGTAATGTGTTGATTCTATATTCTCTTGGGTTCGAACCTCAAATGCTTTACAATGACATGATTGTTTGAGCATTTGTTGATTTATAAATGTAATTGATTGTTTTTTGAGTATTCAAATGCTCTCTTGTCAATTTGGCGCTGTTGCGGGGGAATCTATGCAATTAGCCATTAGGATTTGAATTAGATTTAAGACTATAGCTTTTTCTTTTGTTTATTTTGTTTTGGTTATTGACTTTCTTTCCAAGTGTTTGTTCTTTTTGAAGGTGCAATCACAATGAGTGAGAGTATGGCTTGTTTTTAGCTTCCATGAGGAAGGCTCATTATGAAGCTCAAGATAGAGAGATGACTTGGACCCCCACAAGCTATCACGGTTTTGAAAGCACCTCGGAATAAACCTCACCATAGCATTGGGCGTTTATGATCAATGGAAGTTGCCATTCTTTGAGGAGGTTAGGATGAACAAATTTAGGGGTTGGTTCTACAATGAGTATGATCCGGTGATCCTTTTGGAATCATCACTCCTTTCTTGAAAAGAGTAAAAGGAGTCTACTCTTGGGACACGTTTTTGGAAAAGAGTCCACTCTCCGATCCCATCACCGTATAAAAAGCGGTGCCTTATGTCGAGTTTGAGACATCAAACAAGCGCACTTGGGAGGCAATCCCAAGAGTATCCTTTGTGAATATGCTTTTTATTTTGCCATGTGTTGCTTGGGTTTGCTATGTTTTGGTGTGTTCTTTGTGTTGGGTTTGATCTAGGGAAATGAAGTGTTTAAACAAGGAGGTGAATCAAGAGGACTGAGCTCAAGGAGGAAGTCGAGAAGCTACCCAAGGCTGCAGCTAATTCTTTGCCAAATTTCATCTCGTTCATTCCAACCCACACAAGGCTAAGTCTATTACTTCTACAAGGTACCAATCACCATCTTTGTATATATTTCTAATTTTTCTTTTCATTATTATGCATGTCTTTTGCCGGTTTCTCCTTTCTTGTGTTTACTTTCTCACCAGGACGGTGAGAAGTAAGTCCGGGGGAGAGAGCCCGTTGGTTGCTAATGTGGGTTTTAGTTGTTTTGTTTTCCTTATTTTTGAGTCTTTTTCATGCATTGCATTTTCATGAATTTTTTTTTGAAATTTCAATCACAAGCATATAGTTGCATTTGAATATCATTCTTTTCTTAGGATTGAGTCTTAGATTCATATAGGTTTGCATGGGAACAAGTATTGCCATTTGTAGATTATATGATTCACTAGCTAAATTCAACACCCAAGATGCTAATTGTTTGATGCTTTAGGTTGCTAGTTGAAATTAAGGTTGAACCACGCTTGGAATGTTTGATTCTATGTTCTCTTTGATTGAGACTTGCTGTGATTTGAAGCTAAGCCTTGCTATTTGGAACTTATTTCGGACTTACAATTATCACACCTTGCATTGCATTTTGAACTTGTGGATTACATATACATATTTGAGTATCTTATATCATTTTGCCACTCTTTGGTACTCAAATAGCTAGTTCATTTTATGAATTAGTCTCCACACCCTTAGCCTAGCTTTTATTCAAGCCCTCATATTTTGTGTGTGTTAGGCCTATTTTTTTGGAAATGAGCTTGGGATAAAGTAAAGGGTTCTAGCCGACAAGTGTGGTCTCTCATGTAGTTTTGGTTCACGATTTTTGGACCAAATA
>OVAX01003649.1:0-18181 GCA_900406405.1 Lepidium africanum | reverse complement strand
TCTTCTATTGCTTTCTCTCTTCCTTCTCTTTCTCTTCTACAAACATATTAAAATTTCAACAGTGCTCACGCAGGCGTATTGCCGGAATTGGAAGTATTTAACAACAATGGAATAGGGCCTGCTCCGAAGCACTGGAAAGGAAGCTGTGAATCAGGAGAGAATTTCACCTCCTCTCACTGCAATAATAAACTCATGGGAGCCAAGTATTTCATTAATGGTATACTTGCGGAGATTGACAGCTTCAACAAAACATCAGTTGAGTTCATTTCCCCTAGAGACTATGATGGCCATGGAACACATGTTGCCACCATTGCAGCCGGTTCTTATGTGCCTAACATAAGCTACAAGGGACTAGCTCAAGGGACTGTGAGAGGTGGAGCACCACATGCTCGTATAGCAATGTATAAGACTTGCTGGTATTTGGATGAATTCGACGAAACTGCTTGTTCATCTGCTGATATCTTGAAAGCAATGGATGAGGCTATTCATGATGGCGTTGATGTTTTGTCTCTTTCTCTAGGCTTTGAGCCTTTGTTCCCAGAAACAGATGTTCGGGATGCGGTATCTACTGGGGCGTTTCACGCAGTCTTAAAGGGTATTACAGTTGTTTGTTCAACAGGTAACTCCGGCCCTGATCCTCAGACAGTTATAAACATGGCTCCTTGGATCATCACTGTGGCTGCAACTACTCTAGATCGGTCCTTTCCCACACCTATCACACTTGGGAATAATAATTTGATATTGGTAATAACCATATATACACGTTACTTCAAATGTTTAATGATTTGTGTCTTATTGAGTTTAACCATTATACTTCAGGGTCAAGCAATGTACACAGGTTCAGAACTTAACTTTACTAGCTTGGTATTCCCAGAGGATCCAGGGAATAGCAATGAGACTTTTTCTGGGTAACATTAAGTCTCTAATGTCTTATTAAGACTTATGTTCGGTGAGCGTTCACCAACTCTTGACATGATGAATATCAATTCTCTGAATTTCAGTTTGTTTCTTGTAATGCAGTGATTGTGAGCTTCTTTTCATCAATCCAAATATTACAATGGAGGGGAAAGTAGTGTTGTGTTTCACAGATTCAACTTTAACTAGTTCTGTATTGAGTCCTGGACGACATGTTAAGAGGGCTGGTGGTCTCGGTGTAATCATCGCAAGACCACCGAGCTATAATCTCCAACCATGTCTAGATGCTTTCCCTTGTGTTTCTGTTGACCACGAGCTAGGCACCAATATACTCTTTTACATACGTTCCACTGGGTAATAAAACATACATACTTTATCATCTTCACAATGTAGAATAGTAATTAAGCATTGTTTTTGTTTTGTTTTGCAGATCACCTGTTGTGAAGATACAACCTTCTAAAACATTCATTGGACAACCAGTGGGTACAAAAGTTGCACATTTTTCATCAAGAGGGCCTAATCCAATTTCGCCGGCAATTCTCAAAGTTCGTCTGAATCCTTACATGTTCTGCTTTTCACATACCCTTATATATTATCTTGCCTCAAAATATTATCAAATCCTCAATGCAGCCGGATATAGCAGCACCAGAAGTGAACATATTGGCGGCAACCACCAATTCCATTTTCGAGGACCGAGGATTCAGTTTTATGTCAGGAACATCAATGGCGGCTCCTGTGATTTCAGGAGTTGTTGCAATTCTCAAAGCCCAGCACCATGAGTGGTCTCCTGCTGCCATTAGATCAGCCATTGTCACTACAGGTTCTTATATTCTTCATTCAATGTAAATATAAACAACAAAACACATTCTGATCTTGACTATTTTCTTTTGTCTGCAGCTTGGAGAACAGATCCATTTGGAGAGCAAATTTTTGCAGAAGGCTCACCTCCGAAGCTAGCTGATCCATTTGACTATGGTGGAGGCCTTGTGAATCCAGAAAAAGCTGCAAAACCAGGTCTGGTATATGACTTGGGCTTAGAGGACTATGTTCTCTACATGTGCTCTGTTGGTTACAATGAGACATCAATCTCTCAAACTGTCGGAAAAAGAACAGTCTGTTCAAATCCCAAACCATCTGTCCTTGATTTCAACTTGCCTTCTATTACAATCCCAAATCTTAAAGAAGAGATCACTCTCACCAGAACCCTCACTGACGTTGGACCAATTGACTCAGTATATAAAGCAGTGGTCGAGCCACCGTTGGGTGTTCAAGTGACCGTGACACCAGAGACTCTAGTGTTCAACTCAAAGCCCAATAAGGTTTCTTTTACTGTCAAAATTTTGAGCACACACAAAATCAACACAGGTTACTACTTTGGAAGCTTGACTTGGAGTGACTATGTGCATAATGTCACTATTCCTTTATCTGTGAAAACTCTAATTCTACAGAACTACTACGATGAAAATTGAACATTAACAACTTTGATCTACTATATACTTCTTCTCTTAACCGTATACATGTATCTATCGAGCTACATAACTATATGGTTCAAAAGTTTTTTTCTTTATACAAAAATCTTTATGTAAACTTACTCATTTTATTGTGATATTGATTTCTCCGGATTTTCCATGTAAATTAATATAATAAAAAGTGGGTTTAAGTTGGCTATGAAAACTTATACATGTCCAACATCGGAATTTGGCTATAGATCTTTGACGATCTGGCGTAAGTTGGATTACTGATTCAATCCGTATGAGCCCAATTCAACCTCATGGTCACGACTCACGAGTCGACCATACCTTCTTTCGTTTTTTCTCATTAGCTTCCTTGGGAAAGAAGTAATTCGATATTACACTTATCTATTCACTGCATTAAAGTCTTTTTTTCTTTTCTTTTTGGCCTCACTATGAGGTTTCATCTAAGCTGATTGAAAGAAACAATATTAATATGGGATTATTATAGAAAGAGACCTTTTGTAATAATTTTTTTAAGAACTTTTGAGAAGGTTCTATAAAATAAATATCACTTTATGTAATTTTGGACGATTTTACCTTTATATCTTTCTTCTTCATTTTGTTATTTTTTCCTTCTTATTCTTCAAAACTTTCAAATTCAAAACATTTAATACTATATGAAATTATCAAAACTATACCCTAAACCTCATAGGAAGCCTAAACCCAAGTATTAAAATTTCATTTGATTTCATCTTTTTTTCCAATTTTTCGATTTTTTCTTCTTCTTCTCCAAAATCTTCAAATTCAATGCATTTAATAATATATTAAATTATAAAAAGTAAACCATAAACCCCTTAAAAAGCTAAACTAAGAGAAAATATTAAAATCAAAAAAACATATGAAATATATGAAGAAGATGAGGTTAAGATGAACTTTTCATAACCTCATAAAAAAATGAATAGTAACAATAGTATTTCCATAATTGATCCTATTAATATTATTATATAATAATAATAAAAGGAACAGATTGCTGTCGGGTTATCTTTGTCTTGGAACTTTGGAGGCTAAACCATGTATACTTCATCATCTATGTGACCTTGGAGGAACGCATTGTTGACATCTAGTTGTTTCAAGGGCCAATCTCATGTAACTGCTGTACTAAGAACAATGCGGATGGTTGCAGATTTGACAACAGGGCTGAACGTCACTTGGTAGTCAACACCGGGTCTTTGGTTGTAACTTTTTGCGACAAGGCGTGCCTTATCGCGGTCTATTGTGTTATCGGGTTTTCGCTTGATTGTAAAGATCCACCTGCAACCAACAACATTTGTAGCATTGGATTTGTTAACAAGATCCCAAGTGTGGTTTCTTATCTGTGAGTTGATTTCATCGGCCATGGCTTTGCGCCAATGGGGANTGAGTTGATTTCATCGGCCATGGCTTTGCGCCAATGGGGACACTTGAGGGCTTCAGCAACAGTCTTTGGAATGGTGTCGGTAAGCATTGTGTATGTGGTGTTGAGGTTGAGTTTTTGAACTGGTTTCTTGACACAATTGCTCTTTCTAAGAGGAACCGGCTGAGGAGGAACACTGTTGGTGAGTGGTTGTGGTGGCGGTGAAGAGGGGAGTGGTGTGGGATTGGAGGACGCCATAAGAGGAGGTTGCTGTTGTGGCTCTAACGGCAGAGAGGATTCCGTGAGTGGCGACATGTCTGAAGGTGTCAAGTTGCTGTTTGGCGAGTTGTGAGGTGAACTTGCTTTCGTAGGTGTTGTAGGTGGTAAGGGAGGAGTTGATAGAGGAACAAGCGAGACTACAAGTGGAGAGGCTGGTTCCGAAGTGTCTTCGGGTAAAGTAGAGTCCTCAATTATTGTGGCAGCCGCAAATGGAAAAACTGTCTCATGAAAAACAACATGGCGTGAAGTATATATACATGATGTTTTTCTATCTAAGAAAAAATATGCATGCTGAGTAGGAGAATAGCCTAAAAAGACACAAGGTGAAGAACGATCATCTAACTTATGTGATGCACATGGTCTTAGTTAACATAAACAACCAAATACACGAAGCTTTTGATAATTGGGATCACTACCATGCAAGCAATAATAAGGTGTTAGAAAATCAAGATTTTGAGATGGCATGCGATTAATTAGGTAAACGGCCGCACTAAACGCATAGGTACAATAGGACTTTGGCATTGACGCGTGAGATATAAGAATAAGACCAGTCTCGACAATATTTTGATGTCGTCTTTCAGCTAATCCATTATGCTCAGGCGTATGAGGTGGGCTTGTCATGTGAGAAATTCCATGACTTGAGAGGAATGTCCGAAGACCAATATATTCACCCCAATTATCTGTATATAGCGTTTTTAATTTTCTTTGAAACCGATTTTCAACTAAATTTTTAAAGGTAAGGAAAACATTGAAAACTTGAGATTTGAGTTTTATAGGATACAACCACGTGTATCGGGTATAATGGTCGACAAAAATCACGTAATATTTGAAACCATCAATCGAAATCAGTGGAGAAGTCCATACATCTGAAAATACTACCTCTAAAGGAGAAGAAGTTGTTAGAGTTGATAAAGAAAATGGTAATTTATGCATCTTATTAATAGAACAAGCAGTGCATGGGGAAACAAGCAAAGAGTTATTTGAAACTGGTAAATTAAACTTAGAAACTAATTTTTGTAAAATTGGAAAAGCAGGGTGTCCTAGGCGAGAGTGCCAATCGGACAAAGAGGTCTTGACAGTGGAAGCAAACACTAGATACGGTTGTGATGTTGATCGGTTTTGAGGCCATTCATAAGTACCATCTTTAGGTTTGCCTTCCAATCGAAGAGCTCCCGTTTGTAAGTCCCGGACCTGAAAATAAGTCGGAGTAAATGTAACAACCACACCATTAGTCTTGTAGAGTTGAAAAACTGAAATGAGATTTTTGTCAAGAGAAGGAACACATAAAACATTATTTAAGAGGAAAGGTCGAGTACAAGAGGGAAGGAAAGTGGAACCAGAATGAGTGATTGGCACGGTAGAACCATCACCGAGATAAACTTCATCACCACCGTGGTAGGGATTCTGAGCTAAGAGATTGTCGAGGTCCGCAGTCATGTGATGCGAGGCACCGGAATCCACTAGCCATGTAGAGGAGTCAGAGAGCATAGCGACATTGGCTCGAGGAGCTGATTGTTGAGGCCAGGATTGAGACGATGGAAGATACTAATGTGCTGGAGGCATCTGCCATTGTTGTGGTGTTCCTTGGCCACGAATAAGTCAAAATTCCAGACAGTACTTAGCGCAGTGACCTTGTACTCCGCAAGCTTGACACTTGCCTTGGTAAGGCTTGTTGAAACGAGGTTGGTTTCCACTGCTGTAGGAGCGCTGTTGGTTGTTGCGATTTGAATTGGAAGTGTTGTAGCGTTGTTGGTGTTGAAGAGGACGTGTATCTACTGCGTTAGCAACAAGTGGACCTGCAGAAGGTGCATTAGTAGATTCTAAGATCATGGCTTCACGATTGAGAAGCCTTTCGTACAGCTCGGTGTAGGAGATTGGATTGTCACGGCCATTGATTGCATCTACTTCAGGTTTGTACTCTTCTCCTAAACCAGCCACTATGTGTTCCGTTAGATCTTCAACATCAAGAGGCTTCCCAAGGAGAGCCAAGTCATCAGCCTTTGCTTTCATCAAACGAAGATACTCAGTGATGGATTTAGTGCCTTTGACAGTGGTCCGTAATTGGTATTTGAGTTGACGGATATGGCCACGTGTTGGATTTCCAAAAGCTTCTGCTAAGCTGTCCCAGACTTCCTTCGTTGTTGTTGCAGTGGAGACAAGTGTCTGAACCGAGGTGGAGAGAGCTCCAATCATTGCACTATATAGTAGACGATCCTGACAACACCACAGAGCATACGCTGGATTTGGCGATGTTGTACCATTGACCACCACCGTAGATGATGGTATGACAGAGGAGGCATCAATGAAGTGATGAAGTTCATGACCCTCAAGAAATGCACGTACTTGGCTCCTCCACATGAGGTAATTGTGAGAGGTGAGTTTTGTAATACTGGACATGTTCACAGAAAGCAGAGTGGTTTGGGGATTTTGAGTGTTAAACACAGTGACGTTTTCAGCAAATGAATCTAAGTCAGACATGATTGTAAGAAGAAAGAGGGTTCTGAAAAATGAGTAAGCAGAGAAGGAGAGGAGAACAGAGAGAAAGCGAGGTGGAAAATGAGAGAAGAAGAAATTAGGAGGCTAGGTTAAAACCTAGAAGGCTCTGATACCATATTGAATATGGGAATCAATAATCATATTATTAACACTAGAGATGCGTATATACACATAGAGCTTTGTACAAAAAGGAAAGTGAATATACAGAGACAGTTATAATTATTGTCTTGACCGTTGGTGAGTGATCATATCTCTTATCAGAACACTAGAACAAATTCGGTTGTGTCCAAAAAAACACCATTTTTTTGCAACTTAAATTACCTTTTAACTCGTAAATCAATCATATTAAATCATGAATAATATGCAAAATAACTTATGGTTAACATCAATTTTTTAAAGTTATGATAAGTAAAATATATATAACTAAAATTCTGTAATGAAAGAATTCAAATCTACTCTTAAAAGTTTGAAAGTTTTAATATATGCGACCATGAAACTCTTTAAAAGTACGTATAAGCTATTGCGATTTTGTTGATTGACTTGTATTCTTTGGAGATGAAACGTAACTTCATAAATTGGCGACTTGAATAGATCCTTTTTTTGCAGAAAACTGAAAATATCCTAGAAAATTGAGTTGTTTTGTGTATATAATTTTTCTTTTTGGTATGTCAATCTGAAACCATAGAATCTTCCAGCTTTGTTTCCTATGTTTTCCTTTAATTTGTATGTTGCACAGTTCGAAGTTGAACTAGAACATTCAATAGAAAAGATAGCACTGACTCATAAATATTAAATATTATCTCCTAAGAGTAGAATAGTTCGACGATGTACATAGTTTTACCTGAATAGTCAAGAGACAATTCTATTGTTTTTATGTTTAATCATACATTCGAAAATCAACATTACAAAAATGTTGAAATGTTCTCATAAAGTCTTCAAGAAGAAACAAAAATATACTAATTAAGTGATTATTTAAGTAATGAAAGAGTTTGATTCCATTGGTCTTTAAATGATCGATCAAATGTCCAAAAAGAAATACAATATCCTTGAATTTCTTATTGCAATAACTAAATTTTTTTTCTTTTTAACCACTTTTAGTAATAAAGAAGTTGTAGGTGCACATTCAGTCTAGTAGTATGTGGTAAGCTCATTAAAAGCAAACACACTTGCACATCTTGTAAAAACTTGGTTAATGGAATGGCTAGTTGTGTCCCAATATTGACCAAAAAAATAGCAATAAAAAAGTAATGAAAAGGCTGTTTGACTAAGTGGTTAATATATAATCCTTGACATTGCAATAATAGGCCGGCGTGAAAAAGTTTAAAGAGTGGGTTATAAATAGGTCTTGTCCATTTTATTATTGACATTGCAAACCTTCACCAATTAAGAAGTAATAAGTCCAATTTCTTTTCCATTTGAATTTCCTAGATCAGAATATAATCCTTTGATTGTAAGGTTAATTAAACCAATATACATAAGTTTTTGAAAAATTAAAAATTTGTAATTTTTTAACAATAAAGGAGAGTTTTTTTAATTTTATTTTTAATTT
This sequence comes from Lepidium africanum, assembly GCA_900406405.1. Lineage (NCBI taxonomy): Eukaryota > Viridiplantae > Streptophyta > Magnoliopsida > Brassicales > Brassicaceae > Lepidium > Lepidium africanum. The sequence continues at coordinate 10,095 of OVAX01003649.1, read as the reverse complement.
CTTAAGAGCCAAGAAATCAGCATGGAACATACTTGGTTTCTTCTGTTGATGTGTTTGCTAACACATTGCAATAAACTAGATTTTAGTTGACTTCGCACAAACTGTTTGATATGTTCCTCTGAAATTGTAGGTTAGATTAAATTAATGCAGTTGTAATCATGACTATGACATAATTTAGAAATTCAAACAAGCAAAAGTTAGAACAATTCCATGAAACTGAAACATTCTTGGTCAAAGTCATCTTTAAGCGACATCTATATATATACTCAAGCTTCCTCAATATTAGTCCTCAATTAAATTACATTTCTATTGTGAAATGAGAAATCACAGAACATTAATCTTTGTGGTGCTAATTCTGGTAGTAATTCTCACTGGGCAGAGTAGTTTCTTGGCGCGAGCAGTCGATGAGAGCAAGGTACTCTACTATTATATAACTTCATTCTATGACCACAAAGCATAACCAGAGACTAACATAGTTGGTTTGTTTTGTTGTGACAATCAAAAATAGGTTCACATAGTGTATCTAGGTGAGAAACAGCATGATGATCCTGAGTTTGTCACGGAATCACATCATAAGATGTTATGGTCACTTCTTGGAAGGTATGTAACTAGGGGTAGTTCGTCTTTTTCATAATGTCTCAATTTGTGTATTAATGGTTCTTACTTTTGTTTTTTCATTCATGTTAACAGTAAAGAAGATGCTCATGATTCAATGGTGCATAGTTTCCGACATGGCTTCTCAGGTTTTGCTGCTAAGCTTACCAAGTCCCAAGCCAAGCAAATAGCAGGTACTCAGACCTAATCTTATATTTTCATGACGTCTTTATTGTCTCACAGGCCTATCTGATTTTTTTTTTTTTAATTGGCAACAGATTTCCCTGAAGTTGTTCATGTCATACCGGATAGATTCTACAAACCGACAACAACTCGGACTTGGGACTACTTAGGCCTTTCTGCTACCAATCCAAAAAATCTTTTAAATGAAACTAATATGGGTGAACAAGTTATCATAGGCGTTATTGATACCGGTATGAGTGTTTATTTGTACATTTCTTAAGTTTCCCTGTTGTTAATGGTTTCCTCTGTGGCTGTCTTAGCGTCTCAATGACCAAATTGTTATCTGCTTATGCAGGCGTATGGCCAGAGAGTGAAGTATTTAACGACAATGGGATAGGACCTGTGCCAAAACATTGGAAAGGAGGCTGCCAATCAGGAGAGAATTTCACCACTTCTCACTGCAATAAAAAACTCATAGGAGCCAAGTATTTCATCAATGGCTTTCTTGCCCAGCACGAAAGCTTCAACGCTACAACATCACTTGACTTCATTTCCCCAAGAGGCTTTAATGGTCATGGAACACATGTTGCTACAATTGCAGGAGGTTCTTACGTGCCTAACATAAGCTACAAAAGGCTAGCTCAAGGGACTGTAAGAGGTGGAGCACCACATGCTCGTATAGCAATGTACAAGGCGTGCTGGTATTTTGATAGACTCGAAGTAACGACTTGTTCATCCGCTGACGTCTTGAAAGCAATGGACGAGGCAATTCATGATGGTGTTGATGTTTTGTCTCTTTCTCTTGGCTTTGTGCCTTTGTTCCCAGAAACTGATGTTCGGGACGCGATAGCAACTGGTGCATTTCATGCAGTCTTAAAGGGTATTACAGTTGTTTGTGCAGCAGCTAACTCTGGCCCTGATCCTCAGACCGTTACAAACTTGGCTCCTTGGATCATCACTGTGGCTGCAACCACTCTAGATCGGTCCTTTCCCACACATATCACACTTGGGAACAATAAAGTGATATTGGTAAAACTTTATATCTTACATCTTACACTGCAAATGATTGATGATTTGTGTCTTATTGTGAGTTTAACCATTATACTTTAGGGTCAAGCAATATACAAAGGTCCAGAAATTGACTTCACTAGCTTGGTTTACCCAGAGAATCCAGGGAATAGCAATGAAAGTTTTTCTGGGTAATGTCAAATTTCTAGTTTTATATTAATTAAGACTTTTGTTCAGTGAATCTTCACCGAATCTTGCAACATGAAGAATATCAGTTCACTGAATATCAGTTTGTTTTTTTTTTTGTAATGCAGTGATTGTGATCTTCTTTTCTTCAATCCTAATATTACAATGGCGGGGAAAGTAGTGTTATGTTTCGCAGATTCAGCTTCAAGTAGTACTGTATTGAGGGCTGGAAGAGATGTGAAGGATGCTGGTGGTCTCGGTGTTATCATCGCAAGACCACCAGGCAGTGATCTCCGACCTTGTCGAGATGATTTTCCTTGTGTTTATGTTGACTACGAGCTAGGAACCAATATACTCTTTTACATACGTTCCACTGGGTAATAAAACATTCATACTTAACATACTCACCACTTACAATAACATGAAAACTAAGCAATATTTTGTTGTTTTGCAGATTACCTGTTGTGAAGATACAACCTTCTAAAACACTCATTGGTCAACCAGTAGGTACAAAAGTTGCACGTTTCTCATCAAGAGGGCCTAATCCAATTTCACCGGCGATCCTCAAAGTATGTCTGAATCCTTACAAGATTTGTTTTTCACAAACTCATTATATTTTATCTTGCCTCAAGATTTGATCAATCAAATGAATGCAGCCGGATATAGCAGCACCGGGAGTGAACATATTGGCGGCTACAACCACCAATACCACTTTCAATGATCGAGGATTCATTTTTCTGTCAGGGACATCAATGGCAACTCCTGCCATATCAGCAGTTGTTGCACTTCTTAAAGCTCTGCATCATGATTGGTCTCCTGCTGCTATGAGATCAGCCATTGTCACTACAGGTTCTTATCTTCTTCTTTTAATGCAAATTACCAAAAAAAAATGAAAAGAAATTCTGATCTTGAGTTCTTGACTATTGTCTTTACCCTGCAGCTTGGACAACAGATCCATTTGGAGAGCAGATTTTTGCAGAAGGATCACCTCCGAAGCTAGCTGATCCATTCGATTATGGTGGAGGCCTTGTGAATCCAGAAAAAGCTGCAAAACCAGGTCTAGTATATGATTTGGACTTCGAAGACTATGTTCTCTACATGTGTTCTGTTGGTTACAATGAGACAGCAATCTCTCAGCTTGTTGGTAGAAAAACAGTCTGTTCGAATCCCAAACCATCTGCCCTTGACTTTAACTTGCCTTCCATCACAATTCCAAATCTTAAAGAAGAAATCACTCTCACCAGAACCCTTACTAACGTTGGACCACTTGATTCTGTATATAAAGTAGTAGTCAAGCCACCATCGGGCATTCAAGTAACCGTGACACCAGAGACGTTATTGTTCAACTCAACGACTAAAAAGGCTTCTTTTACTGTCAAAGTTTCGACCACACACAAAATCAACACAGGTTACTACTTTGGAAGCTTGACTTGGAGTGATTCTTTGCATAATGTCACCATTCCTTTATCTGTGAGAACTCAAATTCTGCAGAACTACTTCGATGGCAATTGAAATCTAACAAACATTTGAGCTACTATACTTCTTCCATTTAATTGTGTGAAGTACTTAACTTTGTGGAAACTTTATGTAATTGTGNCCCCCCCCCCCCCCCCCCAATATTTTCTTGTATATTAATATAAATAAATGTGGATTCAATAAGGGTATGAAAACTTTTAAAATATTTATGGTTTGTGTACAACATTAATATCATATCATTTCTCACCAACAAAAGCCTTATCACCGAATTTTCTCTATATCTCACCAATGCCTCCAAACCACCAAAATGAGCATTTTCAACAAGTTTGAGGAAAATGTTTTTTTTTTAAGACTAAAAATTTTATTTGTGGCATTGTATACAAAACTCTACCAAAAAAATTAGCTACTGAGAGTATAATTATTCAACAAGACAGTCTAACAAAACAAGAAATGATGAAATGTTCTATTTAAGATGAATTATTTGTCAAACGAAAAACATTACTTCTATAGTGTACTTTAATGTATATTAAAATGTCAATGTGTGGTCGTATAAAATAACATTTTTTCTAAACATATTATCAGAGTAAATTTGTATTAATATGGATGTTTGATTTATTATCATTTGGCTCTCTAATTTTGATTCCTTTGTTTTCACAATCAGTGTTTTATTTATCTGCGTTCTCAATCTTTTATTAAGTTAATGTGATCGACATAAATATTTTAAAGTGAATGATACATGATCAAAATGAGATCAAAGTCATTATTTTATTAAAACTTCCTTGCATAAGTGGAGAATGCTTTAAAGTATAATCTAGGATCCAAACATAAAAATTGAAGATACAGGCAATAAATCACGAAACACGTCTATTTGAAAGAAAAGAATGAAATATATATGCATTAAAATTAAGAAAATATTCTCCTTTATTGGTTCATATTTATCAGATTCTCTAAAATGAGAAATAAATTCGTAGTTTATATAAAAAAATCAATCTCAGATATCTTACTTAAAACGTAAAGATTACGCACCATATCTCACCATTTATTGAACAACCTTATAAATATCAATTCATGTGATTATCAAAGTACGAACTCAACATTCACTTTTAAAGCTACAAAGACAATGGTTTCTCTATTCCCTTCACTTCTTTTGTCTCTTTGTTTACTCTTTTCACCTTTTCTTTTAAACGCAAAAGCCAATACAAAACTTGGCTTCACCGCAGATTTAACCCACCGTGATTCTCCCAAATCGCCTTTCTACAAACCTACTGAAACCCATTCACAACGTCTCAAAAACGCCATCAATAGATCCATTAATCGTGTTTCGCATTTGACGCATTTCTCTACCAATGATGCATCATCACCTAGTTCACCCCAAACTGAGATCACATCAAATGAAGGTGAATATCTAATGAATGTATCTCTCGGAACTCCTCCATTTCCGATCATGATGATTGCGGACACAGGCAGTGATCTCATTTGGACTCAGTGTAGTCCTTGTAATGATTGTTATTCTCAAATTGATCCTTTCTTTGACCCTAAATCATCATCCACATATAAAGAAGTTTCTTGCTCCTCAAGTCAATGTGCTGCCTTTGAAAATTCAGCCACTTGTTCAACAGAAGATAACAACATTTGCTCTTACTCCGTGTCTTACGGTGATCAATCATACACAAAGGGTGATGTTGCTGCAGACACCTTAAGTCTGGGCTCAACCGATAGTCGCCCCGTGCAGCTTAAGAATGTTATCATCGGTTGTGGTCACAGTAATGCTGGAACGTTTGACAAGACAGGCTCTGGAATCGTTGGACTTGGTGGTGGAGCGGTTTCTCTCATTACACAACTCGGCGACTCAATTGAAGGTAAATTCTCATACTGCTTGGTCCCTATATCGTCTGAAAATGATAAAACAAGCAAGATCAATTTTGGAACCAATGCTATCGTGTCGGGAACGGGAGTTGTCTCAACTCCATTGATTCAGAAAACCCCTGAGACCTTCTACTACCTTACCCTAGAAGCCATTAGCGTTGGAGACAAGAAACTCAAATACACAGGCTCAGATACCGGAGGGGGCAACATAATCATTGATTCAGGGACAACTCTGACGATATTAACCTCTGGCTTTTACTCGGAGCTAGAGTCTACAGTTGCGTCCTCAATCAACGCTGAGAGGAAACAAGATCCAGAAGGAGCTTTAAGTCTATGTTACAGTGCAACTACTGATCTGAAAGTACCAGCCATTACTATGCATTTCACTGGAGCAGATGTGAATTTAGACTCCTCTAACACTTTTGTACAAGTCTCAGAGGATACAGTTTGCTTTGCCTTTCGTGGGAGTGAAAGCCTAGCTATATATGGGAACTTGTCACAGATGAATTTCCTTGTTGGATACGACATCGTTTCTAAGAAGGTGTCATTTAAGCCAGCAGATTGTGCAAAGATGTAGATGGAAAAAAGTTTCTTTGAATTTATGTGATTTCATTATAAGTAATGGTTGACATTGGCCTAAGTTGTTCTTTATATTTTCAGTTACATTATATCCATATTAACCTTGTTTTAATCTCCTCAATTGTAACGTTCGGTTTAGTGACCCATCTAAAAGAAATATCGTTTTAGGTATTCCTCTGCCTGAGAGCACCTCCTCTATCAAAAATTTCATCAATTATTTTGATTTCATGGATTTTATCATAGGCTTTCTTTTATGGATTGAATATAAAGACGTTTTTTGAGAGCCAGTTACTTTCATTGAAACCCCAAATCAATACTCAACCGAAGTATATGAGCAGCACCAAGATAACATCAGTTTTCCTACTCTTAGATGAATTCGTTCAAAATGGAGAAATATGTTATATTATGATATTACTATGTAATTCCTTTGCAGGTTCATACGTTAGAGAAGATTCATATCGAATTCGAATCTAATTGTTTTCTTTTTAAATGTTAAATTTATTGATCAACAAAAATAAAATATTATTTTTTCGATTTTAGACCTCTAATTTTTTATCTAGCCACCTCATCCATGCGTGTTAAGTTATATCTTTGATTACCACGTAAGATCTTACGATAAACCTTATCCATATCTTTATCTCCTCAATTGTAACGCTCGCTTTAGTGACCCATTTAAAAGAAACATCGTCTTTAGTATTCCTCTGCCTGAGAGCTCCTCCCTCTATGAACAATTTCATCAATTATTTTGATTTCATGGATTTTATTTTAGTCTTCCTTTCATGGTTTAAATAGAAAGTCGTCTTTGGAGAGCCAATAAGTTTCATTGAAACCCCAAAATAATACTTAACAAAGTATATGAGCAGCGCACCAAGATAACAACAGTTTTCCTACTTTTGGTGAAATTCATTCAACATAGAAAATGTCATATTACTATGTGATTCCTTTGCAGGTTCATGCGTTACAAAAGATTCAAGGAATTTGAATCTCATTGTAGTGTTAATCATAAGATTTTCAATTGGTGCAAAATCTCTTGTGTGTGTAAGCCAAATATAGAAAGGACATAAGTGTCTAAGTCTTTAACCTAATTATCTCTTGTAAATCATGTATATATATTGTATCCTTCTCTGTAAATGATAATTAAGCTTCACAATTTACATGTATCAGAGCCACGATACCTCTAACATAAATAATAAGCCGTCATCGTTTCTTTTCAATCATGACAACCCATACTCCATCTCCTACTCCTACGCTATCCTTTGAAAACATTCTGGTCTCAGACACATCAACCTTGCTCAATGTCAATATGACAAATGTGACAAAGCTCACCGATTCAAACTTCATCATGTGGAGTCGTCAAGTTCATGCTTTACTCAAAGGGTATGGTCTCGCTGGCTACATTGATGGTTCAATCACTGCTCCTCCTTCCACATTAACGGTAGATGGAACCATTAATGTCAATCCGCAACACACTATGTGGCTACGCCAAGATCAATTGATCTACAGTGCTCTCCTTGGAGCTATTTCAATGTCCATTCAGCCTCTTCTCTCCACAACAGATACATCGGCTCAGATCTGGACAACCTTGCCAGAGATATTTGCTAAACCCAACCGCGCTCATGTTCGTCAAATACGTCAACAGCTCAAGAATTGGAAGAAGGAATCCAAGACAATTCATGCCTATTTTCAAGGTTTTACTACACGCTTCGATCAGCTTGCTCTCCTAGGAAAACCTGTTGAACATGAGGATCAGATTGAGTTCATTCTTGAAGGGTTACCAGATGAATATAAGCAAATTATTGATCAAGTTGAAAGTCGTGATGTTCCGCCATCTCTCTTTGAACTACATGAGCGTCTATTGAATCATGAGGTTAAGCTTCAATTTGCTTCTCATCCTTCCTCTCTCCCAGCTTCTGCAAATCTTGCTCACAACAAGGGAAACAAGAATTATGAGCCAAGGTCACAGCAACAACAACAACAACGCTATGATTCACATAACACACAACAATGGCAGCAGGGATCACAAAACAATAATTCACAATAGTATTCGAACAACAATCGTCGGGATCAAAGAACAACCACTGGGTATCAGGGTAAATGTCAGCTGTGTGGTGTTCATGGTCATAGTGCAAGGAGTCAGATTCAAAATCTGCAGGAACCAGTTGGAACTCCATGGCAGCCTTGTGCCAATGCTGCAGCGGTCTCGCCTTATGCTGCTGGAAACTAGATGATGGATAGTGGTGATACACACCATCTTACCACAGACTTGAACAATCTGTCACTTCACCAGCCGTATAATGGTGGTCAGGAAGTCACCATAGCCGATGGCTCAGGTTTATCGATCTCTCATACTAGTTCTACATCCCTTCCTACATCCACAAAACCTTTAACTTTATCCAATGTCTTATATGTTCCAAATCTTCAAAAAAATCTTATATCTGTTTACCATCTTTGCAACTCTAACCGGGTATCTGTGGAATTCTTTCCGGCGTCTTTTCAGGTGAAGGATCTCAGCTCGGGGGTCCCGTTACTCCAATACAAAGCTAGGAACGAGCTATACGAGTGGCCCTTATCATCACAGAATCTCGCTGCTTTTCACACAACTCCAACACCAAAAACGTCTTTGAGATCGTGGCATTCAAGACTGGGTCACCCATCATCTGAAGTTCTGAAATCTGTTATTTCCTCTTACCAATTACCTTTGTCTTCTTCTCCTGAAAAACACATTATTTGTTCTGATTGCCTTATTAATAAAAGCACTAAACTACCTTTTCACTCCAATTCCATTACGTCTACAAAACCACTTGAAGTTATATACACTGATGTTTGGACCTCCTCACTTTATTCTCACGAAAATCACAAGTATTATCTTCTTTTCATAGACCACTTCACCCGTTATACCTGGCTCTACCCTTTAAAGAGAAAATCAGATGTCCATGACCACTTTATTGCCTTCAAAAACCTGGTTGAGAACAGATTTCAGAACAAGATTATTACTCTGTACTCGGATAACGGTGGTGAATACGTTGCCTTACGTCCGTTCTTGGCTCTTCATGGAATCACCCATCTTACACCACATCCTCATACTCCTCAACACAATGGTGTCTCCGAGAGGAAGCATCGTAACATCGTGGAAACAAGTTTGACTCTACTGTCTCAGGCTTCTCTTCACATGAAGTACTGGCCGTACGCCTTTGCCACTGCAGTTTATTTAATCAACAGATTGCCAAGCTCAGTCCTTGATCAAAAATCACCATACCAGATGCTATTTGGTTCCACTCCCAATTACTTGAAGTTTCGCGTCTTCGGCTCATTGTGTTTTCCGTAGCTGAAGCCTTACACGTCACATAAGCTTGAACCACGTTCCATTGCTTGTGTCTTTGTGGGTTACTCGTTGACTCAAAGTGCATATTTATGCTTGGATTTAACCACTGGGAAAGTCTACACGTCGCGCCATGTCATCTTCAATGAATCAATTTTTCCTTGCTCTGCAACGTATACTAAGAAACCACCACAAATTGAAGAAATTACCAACACCATGGATAACATCTCTGTTGCTGTACCACATCAGATCCATCCACTCGTACAAGCTCCTCCGTTACCGCCTACACCAGCTCCGTTGCCGCCACCTGCACCAGCTTCGACTTCACCCCCGAGCTTGGATCCTCACCGACAAGTGTCACGCGAAGCTTGCTCATCGTCGCAGTCAACGTCACGTCAAGTTTCTCTGTCTCCTGGATCTAATTTTGATTCACTTAATTCACAGGCCTAAGTTCACCACCAGGCCCACGACCAGAACTCAACTTACCTGATCCACCAAGCCCAAATCCTCAATTAACAACTCCAATACTAAATTCTCCAAGCCCAAATCCACAATTACCAAATTCAATACCCAATTCTCCTAACCCATCATCCATACCAAACACCACCGGTTCTTCCTCATCACCAATCTCCAACTCAACACAACCAATATCTTCTCCATTACCTTCGCAGCCACCAAAATCCACAAATCACCCACCAAAAATTACCACAAATCAACACCCCATGATAACCCGGTCCAAAAACCAAAAACCAAAAACTGTTAAAAACTAGAGAGAGAAGGAAGAGAGATAAGAGAGAATTTTGCTCTGTATTATGTGTGAAGAGATGTAATTACATTACGAACGAAACGTTCGTATATATAGAAATAATTTGGTTCTACTGTGC
>OVAX01003648.1:0-18189 GCA_900406405.1 Lepidium africanum | reverse complement strand
TAACACGTGGGCTCCACATATATATTTATTTTTGCCGTAAAATGTTGACATTTTGTAACAAGCTGGTCATAGTTGAGTAGCTTTGTAGTTTTTAGGATTCTTTTGACTTCATCAAAAGTTTTGTTATTCCTTCATTTGCACTCTTATTAAATAAAACGACGACGAAGTGAGTAATTGTATTGTAGACAAAGGTTTGAATCTTCTACAAAGCTAAATAGTACACACGAGAATTCACACGTATAAAGAGTTTAATCAAATTATATACATCCAAAAGGACACATATTTATCCCCCGACACCTACACGAATACACATTCCATCTTTACTAACTCATGAAACAAATTTGTTTGAATCTTCTCAACAGTAACAATAAGAGACGAAACAGAGCCCTTTACATTAAGCTAGGAGAGCGAGTGTGCTTGTTAGCTACTGGTGTGGCTGCAGTAGAGCTACTAGCTTCTGAATTATATCGGCTTGTGACTTGAGAAGTTCTCTTAGTCGGTACAAGAGGATTGCTTTCTTCCTCATCGATTATTTGTGGTCTATCAATGTCTTTGCCTTTGAAAACCGGATGCACATAAGCATCTTTCAGATATTCCTTAAGATTTAGATTCGGTTCAGTGGCTTTTTCTAATGTATCCTTCACCATTGCTTCCTGTTAATGCAGCCAGTCACAACACAACATCAGTTGAAACTAAAAGTCTGTTAAACAGTTATGCTGCAAAAGCTTTGACTCATTACCTGTAAGGGGAACTTTGAGAAGGCTGATTCAAACCGTCCTGCGCAATATCTGTTAAACCAAAAGGTTAAGATAGGCTGAGGGAGAAGCAAAGCTGTGACTTTTGCAAGTTTCTTTGTGCTGAGCAATCCCATCATCAGAAGCTGTGATATTATTAGACATATGATCAAACGTCTATGCACATCTGGCCAGTATCTAGCTCCACTCTCATATTTCTGGTTGTATACATTTATAACCTGGCAACAGCAGATAAGACATAATGAAGTTATTGCATATATATTGCAGGCATACTTTAGAAGAATACTTTGAGCATTCAAGGTACCTGATGCCGGAAAACAACATAAGAGAACGCAAAGAAGACGATAATGAATGGAAGAAGAATCGGTGCAACAGCAGCATATACAAGGCCTAGTAAGAAATAGAACTGAATTCTTGGTTCAGTTGTTGCAAAGTCTAGATGCCCTGGATCCATTGCTTGTTGCCTGTCTTGTTCTGTCTTAACTAAGAAAGTGTTTTTCAGATGAAAAATGACCAATGGAACCACTCTGAGTATCTCAGCTGCAATACCAGCCCAACCATCGACCATAACATAAGTAATGAAGAATGTGGCTTTCATTGGGATTGAGACACCAACTGTTTTAGGGATCCTAAGTCAAGAGAGAAAGAAGTGATTAGTTATTCTAAGTAATTACTCGGTTTGAACATCTTCAAGTACTTACTCAGTTGGTGGTTGCTCAAGGAATGATTTAAGCTGCTGAAAAGCTGTTCCGGTAATGATGCTTCCAAGAAAGACATTGACAATAATGAACCAAAAATACTTTTCAGCTGATCTTCTATCTAAATAAGACAGCGATGTATATCCTTCGATTTGCGACATTGTCATCAGAATAGTTGGAAGTAAGATGAGAAAGAGCTTTAATGCTATTCCTGGAAGAAATCCTTGGATTACAGACTTTACAGTCCGACTGCATATGAACAAAAATGAGTGGATAGATAAAATGGTATTAGAGATCAAGCTCCAAAACAACAATGGAGAACAATGTTTCTGTTCATCATCCAGAAATGAGGAACTTACATATCTATTAAGGGCTTCAAGAATGGGAGAACTTTTTGAATCCCTTCAAGGTTGGCAAGAGATTGAACAAATGCTATAGGAATCATGAAGAAGAAAATAAGAAAAAACAGTGCAACTGCTGTGAGCAATCTTCTTATTGAGAGTTCAACATATGGAATAGCGAGATTGTCCCAGAAAACATCGCGTGGTTCAGGCGCCCATTCTGTTAACCATATTGTGGGATTGTGACATTGCTGTGTTTGAGCACAAACAGCTGTTCCCCACCGTGATCTGAAGGAAACAAACGCAGCAGGCATGATAGCCTTAGGATCTTTCATGACCTTTTCTCTTTCTGCAGCCTCCTGTGTATGTACAACAACATTACGAATGTGGCTGCTAAACTTATGATAAAGATGAAGTGTTTAGAAGACTAAGCTCAAAGGTGAGTACATACTTGTTCAGCTAGCTTCTCCATCTGGGAAGTGTAGTAGTCGATAGCATCGACTGTAGTTCCCCAAAAACCTCCATAACCTGTCTATATAATAAGTTAAATAACCACTGAAGACATTTGAAATCATGATAAGCATGGCATTCAAAGAGTCAGTTTGTTGAAACATTGCATGTGAGCTGTGTGGTCAAAGGTTAAGATAGTCTTGCAACAGAGAGTACCTTTGTTGTTGGCCTTTTTGATGGTTTCCTCTCATATTTATTCTCGTAGTATGTCAGCCAATTTTGAATAGCTTTTCTCTGTGCAACTACATTTGCAAGGTCATTCGCATTGTACACTATCTGGGAACATCACATAAGAAAATGCATGACATGTTAAGTGGTTTTAGAGGTATTGCTGTTGAATTTTATGTTCAGTAAGCTAAATAAATGTACCTGGTGACAAAGATAATGATCTGGATGATTTACACAAAAGAAGTGCTCCACATGCTCGTTTACTGATTCGTCAGGATCTGGAGGAACATTTCTTACGAGTACCTGAAACACATCAAAGAAGAGCTAGTATCAAAATGCAGGCCACAGAATCAAATTCAAAACTACAAAGTAATCAGAATACGTGATATATCTATCTGGTCTGAGTATATAATATGCTGCTCCCAGCTTATTAGAGCTCTAAGAAACATTTTCCTTAAAGCAGACAGGGAACCATCATTCAGAAGTGTAATATGATTGCATGATCTTTGTTTCAAAGCTATATTTGAAGAGTGGTGAAGCTGGCAAGGAAACCAGAAGTTTCTACATAACAGTACAGATAAGACCAAAATATGGAATAACTCACTGTAAGTTGATCAGGACGACGACTTTCGGCTGCTAGATGTCTCAATCTCATCATAGCCACAGTCTTGTATTCCATATATAATGTGTAACACGTCCAACATGAGAATACGTATGTCATAGTTATATGTGCCCAAAACCTGGAACCAAGAAACTTCAAGCCGTCTTAGTTGATAAAATAGAATCTGCACATACCATCAAACTAAGTAAAGAATACAAGGCACTATATATGGCCTACTTTAGTAGCATTTCAATGGAAATCAAACTCGTTTTAGGTGAACAAGTGTCTATAACTTGCAGAAAACAGTCTATGGCAAGGAATTTTATTAACAGTTCAATGAATTATCAGGAAATGGTTCTCCATATACCTCGGTGATCCTGCTGGAACATTGGATATAGACAACTTATCGACATTACTGAATGTCAAGTCATCGATTTTTTCTAACGTTTCTCCTGTCCAATTGACAGGAACTAATACTCCAAAAGCAAGTATTGCTATTGGGACAAACATTTTCAATCTGCATTGTAACAGAAGAGCAAACAAGCAGTCCATGTCAATAAAATACAGCTCAGAAAACAAACAAGCATACATAGATTGAAGAAGTAACGTACCCGAGAAGGTAAATGCGGATATAGACAGCAGAATCAAGCCCTGCATGTTCAATGAGCTCTGGTTCAGGCATTCTTAGCGCAGCAGGCATCCAATTTAGAAACTTGAGATATGTTTTCCAATCTAAATTCACAAATCTAGTCATGATTCCTCTTGAACGCGTAGGACTTCCTCTTATTCCTTTGAGATACCATTTTGGGAAGTAAACTCTATCGTTAACTGGCTGAAGCCTAAGCATAGCAAAGGCAAAGAGGAAAGCAAATGCAGACAACAGATTTATTGCTGCAGAAAGACCAATATCTTGTACAGAAGCCATCTTTCCTTAGCTCAATTTCACCAAATATTCTTCAATGCTGTTCAATAGATCACCATAAAGAAAAACTAAGTCTCTGAAAAACTATTGAAAGATCTGGTTTTCTTCAATTTTTTCTCTGAAAAGAAAAAATTGCAGGGAAAAAATTAGATACTGTCTGATTACCTGAGAGAAAGGTGGCGATTTTTTTTTCTTTTTCTGACTCTTTCCCGGGAAAATCGAATAATGGAAAGACTGTCAGAAACTGAAATTCCGGGAAAAGAGGAGAAGACGAGAGAAAAACGCGCCATCAAAATCTTGGGTTCGAAGGTTTCTGTGAAGCTCATATTAGAATCAATCAACGGTCGTGACAAAGAAGATGATTTGGTGATAAATCCTAGTTTAACTTTCCGATACAAGTGACCATTATACGCTTAACCAAAATCTCCAACTAACCCTGCATAATATTTATTACAAACTGGCAAAACTTTTAGCTTTGTTTATGTCAATACCAAAAAAGAGTTGAGAGAAATAAAACCAGAAACAAAAATACCATTAGCAAACTGTACACTACGAGAGAGAAAAAACACAGAGCTCAACAGATGTTGAATACAAATGGTAGATTAGCTTAAAGATCCTTCATATCTCTTTTTATTCTTACACCGATTTTATTTCTATAAAGAGATGGAATCTTATGTAAAGAAGGCACTTAGAAATCTGTCTCTTTGTCAAAGATGTCCCAGCCATCTTCAAGAAGCTCCTTACGTTCGTCTTTTCCTTCATTAACCGAAGTTTTTGGACTCTTGATGTTGCTAGAGGTTTCATGAGGTGTTTCGTAAGATGCCTCAAAAGGCTTCTCCAGAAGCAAGCTCTTCATGGATGATCCAGAAGAAGCCAGTTTACAGCTAGTCTGGCTTGAGGTGATTGATTCACTCAATGGCACTCTGTTGTCGAATTTCTCTTTCAAATGTCGGATGTCTTGACAGATCACCGAGATTTCTCCTCTGTTCAAGGGAGGTACCAACAGAGTATAGACTAGTTAAAATCACTTAGCCGACAAGATTCACCATGAGTTTCTAAACATTGCAAACAGCTAATATATCCAAATGATTCCAAAAGTTGTGCCTTATTGTTCAACTGTAAAGAAAACTGCTAAGTTGATTCATGGGTTCGATCATTTACGCTATAATTGACTGCATTCATCCTAATGTATATTACTAGTGGCAAGGAAGATGACTTACTGTAACGAATCAACAATCCGACCATGATTCATAAGGAACTCTCGCAGCTGCAAAAAGACAAGATAAGTTAAGACGTTGAGACTTCATTCAGAACCATTCATTAATGACAATCTCAAGGCTGTAATGTTACCTTGGAATTTTCCTCTGCCTCTTGCTGTAGAAGCTTTGATTCTTGAACAACTTTCTCCATGATTGCTTCTTGTTCAGCTAATGCCTTACGTGCAGAACCTTCCTTTTCTTGTATTTCTTGCTCAGCAGCATTTTTTATTTCCAGTGCTGCTGCTAGTCTTGTTTCAAGACTTCCACGCATCTAGACGTAAAACAGAAACACAATCAATAAAATGTCACAGTTTGAAACAGCAGAAGTCGATAGTGTATTTTAAAGCGCGGATCAATAGAACTGCAATTGCACAAAATGGAAATATTAAGTAAAGCAAGTTGCTTATAAATCCTGTGACCATCGCTGACCTCATCAAGAACAGAGAGAGACTTGTCTCGTTCTTCTGATAAGTTGAGCAAGCGATTTTCAAGCTCATTTACTTCAGTGCTCAAAATTGACCTCTCCCCATAAACTTCTCCAGCATGCTATGACATAAAGATAATTAGTTGGTAGAAAAACTCTAAGCATGTTAGCAAACATTTATCAATACAATATCAGGAACATAAAGTCACCATGTCATTTGCCTCCTTCGCATGTGACAGCATCTTCTTCAGCTCCTCAACCTTGTCAAGAGTATCAGAGCATCCCCTAGCAGCATCTTCTTTTGCCTTTTCTGCATCTTTTTCTTGAAGTTCAACTTCTCTCATCAGATTCATAATCGACTCCATCACAGTGAACAAGGTTCTCTACATCATTACAAAATACAGTAAAAAGAATGATAAGTATAGCTAAACAAACACTTCTATCGAACAGATAACCACAACATTAATTTTCTTTAAGAGATTAAAGAATGTTCAAGATATACAGTCCCATACCTTGTTACTTTTGGCATCTTCGATGATCTGTTTAAGGTGACCAATGTTGCATCCCTGGGTTGATCTGCTAACAACAGAGCTGAAAGCACCACCCAGCTCTGGATCACCCTTTTCAATGACCAAGGAGCCCTTTAATGTCTCCTCATCCTCATCTTCATCACTGAGGCTCCCAAATCGAAAGCGCGAACGAGATGGTTTCTGTGTAATTGCTGAATTGTCTACACGATAAACCAGATTATGCGCAGCATCTTCTGAAGCTGCACTTGTGCTAGCTGCTGCTTGATTAACTGTAATGTGAAACTCACCACCTTTCCCACCACCTTTCCCACCATCACTAATCACCATCTCATCCTCATCACTGAGGCTCCCAAATCGAATGCGTGAACAAGATGATTTATGTGTAATTGCCGAATTGTCTACAGGATACACCAGCTTATGCACGGCATCTTCTGAAACTGCACTTGTGTTAGCTTCTGCTTGATTACCTGTAATGTGAAACTCACCACCTTGCCCATCATCACAAATCAATGTCAATCCTGCCTGAACAAAGGCATGGGGGTCTGAGGAAACCACTCCAGACTCAACCAATCCCTCCAACCTGATATTTACTTTGCTCAGAATATCATTATCACCATTTGGTATCACATTTGTCAACTGGTTTCTATTAGAAAGAAATTCAGTAGTTGAGGCCTCTGTTTCAGAATCACAATCAACACCCTCAGAGATAGTTCCTGAAGAAGAAGCACCCGTCTCTGTACCAGTCAATGCACCTTTTTGCATATCACGTTCTACTACATTTCCAGCAGCCAATTCATCAGCATATCTAGGTGTCTTGTTCTCAGGTTGTGCAAAATTCTTACCTGAATTTGGGCAAAACGAAGGCACAATCTCGGAGACAACTACAGCTGCAGCTTCATTAGCATCCTTTGGGTGCTCTATAGCAACAGCTTTTAAAATCCTTGCATCAATCTGTAGAAGTTTGAATTATATAATGTGGTATTAATCAGATTAAGTACAATAAAAGTTGGTTCCAGCACGCTAACCTATATACTATGGAAACATTTACTGAACCTCGACAAAATATATATCAAAACGAGCATCTCAACAAATCTACCATTAATCAACAAACAATTACTGTCTTACTCAAGTTTATAGAAACCCCATTGTTTCTTAAAATTATCATAGCAACAACCCTGAAGGAGTCAAATTGAGTGAAAGGAGATAAAGATAGGAGCTTACCTGTGGAAATAATTCCGTGAGAGATTGATAAACTCTTTTGTAACCCATCAGAGAAATATCAAATAAATCTGCAGGAAAGCAAAACAAACGATTATTCGGGGGTTTCAGTGGTGGAACGGCTATTGTGATGTTTCAAGTAAAACCAAAAGAGAATTTATTTCTCTCGAAAGTATCATCTAACTAGTAAATCTCAAAAAGTTCTATCACTCGACCCCTATGCAAAACTCAAAAGTTTTTTGGAGATGGTAGTAACAAAAACAGAATATTTGTTCCATCAAAACAATCAAATACGTGAAAAAGGCATAAAATTTGTGCCTTTAGGATTTTAAACGAACACAAAAACCCTAATTTCGATCCAAAAAGAGATAAACGAGTGCAATCAAAAGCAAGGAACCAAAATAAAAACCAGTATATTTCAATAGCTACGACCTGATCACACTACATACCCAGTCAAAATCGAGATAACTACATGAAAATATTCATTACGGAGTCGAAAGATAAAAAAAATACAGATACAGAACCAAAAATAGTAGGGTTTTGAACAAAACGATCAAATTCTCCTTGAATAATATCTCGGTGATTTCTGAATTCACATAATCCAAAAGAAGCAACGAAGAATTATTAGATCATACCAACCTTTCCCAGATATTTTGTTGAGAGGATTGACAAAGAAAAGTAAGCGGAAAAGTCGAAATTCGGATGAGATTTTAGAGAATTGTGAGTTATAATTGTTTTTGGTTCTCACAGAGGAAGAAGAAGAAAATTCGAGAAAGAGGAAACTAACATGGCTAAGAAACAAAAGTGGCATTTAAGTAATTTAACAGAATTTCCAATGGCATTTTGGTCATTCCAATGGAATTTTGACCGACGTGGATAATATTGGCGTAGGCCCATTTGGGAACATTAAGGTGGGTTTGCTTTATGGGTCTAATAATTAATGGGCCTCATTTACCAGATAAGCCCAAACTTGTATCACACGCTTACTACTAAATTGAAGCGCGGCAAAGTAAAACTTACCACAAAAATGACAACATTTTTTTTTTCAGACAATGACAATATTTTTTTTTGTTCCGACCAATAATGACAACCTCATAATTTTGTTTTTTTTTTTGGCTAAATAAAGTAAAAAAAAAAAAAACATTATCAGTTTGGTCAAAAGATCAGAATCATGGGGAAGAAGAACTCTGTGAAGTACTTCGTGGTAATCTATTTACTTTTTTCGAAACTGTGAAGCTTTTTTTTATTGATTGTTGACTAAGAAATCGATGATGAATGAATTTAATGTTTGATAGGTCGATGCTTTCACTGATTCGGCTTTCAAAGGAAATCCAGCTGCTGTTTGTATTCTCAATGATAACGAGAGAGATGACAAGTGGCTTCAATCTCTTGCCGCTGAATTCAACATCTCAGAAACTTGTTTTCTTACTCCCATTACTGGTTTTGATGACCGATTCAGTCTCCGATGGTTTACCCCTTTATCTGAGGTTGACTTTTTGACTTCTTTATGACTTCAGATTCTTCAATAGTTTGAGATGAAATTGACTCCGGATTCATGAGATTTGTAGGGTTTCTGTGTTCTAATTTTGTATGAGACCTTTTGATTTTGCGTATATCCCAAATGTTCGATCAATTCGTAGTTTTTGATACTTAAAGTTAGGGGTTTTTATTTAAAGGTTATTTATTGATTTGTAGGTGGATCTCTGTGGTCATGCAACATTAGCATCTGCTCATTCTCTCTTCTCTAATGGTTTGGTTGATTCAGAAAATATTGAGTTTGTTACAAGATCAGGGATTCTTACAGCAAAGAGAGTCCCAGATACTTCAGAGCTTAATCATGGTGAATTGAAAGGAGAATCCTTCTTGATTGAGTTGAATTTCCCTGTAGTTCAAACTTCTGATATCAATCTAGATAATGCTTCATCATCCATGTTAACCAAGGCCTTGAACGGAGCTACCATTTTTGATATAAAAGCTACTACAACAAACAACTTCCTTGTAATTCTAATTTTTGGTTTTCATATTCAATATAGTTACTTTGATTTTTGTCTCTGGTTTCCAAAGTTTTAGATCTCAAAGCCACTTTGATGGATTTTGATCGACTCTCTAAGCACTTGTTTTGCAGGTTGTGCTTCCATCTTTGGAATCTGTCACTAAATTGCAACCAAGAATGGATTGTATATTAAAATCTCCCTGCAATGGCATTATTGTTACAGCTGCTGGTTCTGCAGGATCAACTTATGATTTCTATAGTCGGTACTTCGCTCCTAAAGTTGGAATTGATGAGGTAAACTAGTAGATAGATCGTACTATCATTTTAGCCATTGCTTTTGAGAATGAACAAAACCACTAAGGCAAATGATTTCTTCTACCTGAACTGTATCCCCTATTTCAGGACCCTGTTTGTGGAAGTGCACATTGTGCATTGGCACATTACTGGAGCCTCAAGATGAACAAGTGTGATTTCTTAGCCTACCAAGTAATGTCTCAGATTCCTTTAGTTTTAAAATTAGTGTTTTACGGCATGCTAGAGAATGATTATGAGTTTCTGGAAAATCTGCTTAGGCTTCCCCTAGGAGTGGAACAATTAGGATTCATCTAGAGAATGAGACGCAGAGGGTTCTCCTCAGAGGCAAAGCCGTGACTGTAATGGAAGGCCATGTCTTAGTCTGAATCTGAGATGATATGCTGTTGGCTTTTGCTACAAAACAAGCTCCTATAAATAATGAATAACGACGAGCTTACAATCTTCCAAAAGAATGTTAGTGTCAGATGACTAACAATCAGGTAGCTTTGTAATTATTACAAATACTGTTATTGTAATAGTCAGTACTCAACAATCTTAAGAGTTGTGTTTCATTAGTTTTGAGAAAATCCATTTGTAGTTCTGTTAAATGTTCCAACTGTGAAGTAAGCAGGGCATTAAAAGGTCTATTTGAAGCCTGTCCATTCATTTCTGTAGTTGTTGACCAGCTTGTGAAAGTCGACCATTCTCACTTCTTTTTCTTGTAGGTAAGAAGAGTAGCCAGCCACATTTTGAACAGGAAGAACCAATGACTCATACGATCCTATCAGGTCTCTTTCACGTAAAAGTTAAAACAACCAGCGATTTAAAAATTTACTAGTGAACAAGAGGTAGGCTTCAAAATCAAAGCCCACTTACCGACTTCTATTAGAGATATCTTGGGGAGCAAGATATGTATCTTGCGGACCAAGTCATGTGAGTCACAAATGTTCGATTTGAACTCTAACCCAAGAATATTCTCATGGATTAATAACGTAATTTAGAGGGACTAATATTATAATATTAGATAAATATCTTGGGGACTAAGTTTAAAGTCTTTAATGACTAAGTTTCCTAAACCTTGATTGGTAAGATTTTTTTGTTTAGCCTTCTTTTAAAAACCAATCATATTTGAAAAAAAATTAAATGGATAAATGTTATTGGTTTTTTAAAAGAGCATTATGATCAAAACTTAAGTTTAGCTTTTCCTATATAATGTAATCTATACCAAGAAAATGGACAACACAAAGCATACAACAATCTCTTACCTTAACAACTAGTACATAATAACAATTGATATTATATCATTATCCTATGGACTTCCCGCAGTTAGGGTTATCCCAATCTCCTCCTCCGAAATCTGCCGCTCGAAGAAATCTTAATTGCTGGTCCAATCTTCCTCTGGATCTCACGAAATTGGTTTTTGATCGCCTTGGCTTTGCCGATTTCGAACGAGCTAAGTCCGTTTGCTCGTCTTGGCTATCCGGTTCGAGACAATCTCAGCCAAACAATCAGATCCCTTGGATGATTAGCTTCCCCAGAGATCAAAATCACTGTCTCTTGTTCAACCCTGAAGAAAGAAAGCTCTACAAAACTCGCGATTTCGGTGACGACTTTGCCAAGAGTTTTTGTGTGACGACTCACGGAAGCTGGCTTTTGATGCTAGACCCTATATATGGAGATTATTGTGAAAGTGAATCTAAGGAAGAAAACCCTTGTCAATATAATCTCTATATCTTACATCTTTTAACCGGCAAGAGGATCAATCTACCAACTTTGGAACTAGAATGTTTGTCCACCCCTGCGGTGTTTTGGATAGACGAGAAAACGAAAGATTACATAGTTATAAAGATGTTTGATGAAGAAACTACGGTGTCTTTGAAGAAAGGAGATAACTCTTGGAAACAAATTCCTCATTTGTCAGGTATCCAGGATTCTTCTAATATGCTATACAAGGATCACAAGCTTTATTGTCTCAGCGATTATAAACTCCAGGTTTTCGATTTTTCTGGAGAAATTCCGCTGCTAGTTTTCGAAATCAGAGTAGATGGATGCATAAAAAAAGTAGTAGGTCGTCCTGACAGATATTTTAGGTGCGTCCCTTATCAAGTAGCGACGCCTTGCTCTAAGAAGAATGTGGTAGTCACTCTAAGTGGAGATATCTTAATTGTCATCATCTATGGTTCGGATTTTGAAGAAACCTGGGATTTTAGTATCCACAAGTTAAAAGGGAACAACATGTGGGAGGAAATTGATTCTTTGGGAGACGACGAGGCAATTCTTTTGGATTTAGGTATCACAGTGCTTACCAAGGACATCCATGGAGTCCTTGGCAATTCCATCTACTTCACTATCCCTGATTTTGAAGATCCTTATGATGAAAACGATATCCTCGTCTTCAATCTCAATACAAACAAAGTTGAAAAGCCGCACCAATTTGTTTCTTCTTCCCTTCCGTTCTATTCTTGTTGGTTCTTACCCAGTTTCAAACCCTAGTTCTTTTATGGTAGAGTGAACAAGCACATCAAGAGCCCCCTTTTTTTTTATGTAAGTGATATAAAAGTACGACTATTTGGATCTTTTTGTGGCTTACGCTGCTTCTAAGTTCAATCCTTCCCTTATCACAAGATTGGTAACTTTTGTAAGTTTATTTATTTTGTATCTTCTTGCATATAATGAAGTTGCAGCTGTATTGTTGAATTTACTATTCCTATAGTAAGTAGAACGTTGTTAGTGTACTAAGTTCTAGCAACCATTACTTGTTTCACAAAGTTTTTAAAAATTGATACAAAGAAAGATAATCTTAATTGACGTTCAAGGTGGAGTCTAAGTGAGCTGCAGTGTAGGTGCTTTTACACGTAATAAACTCTTAACTTCTGTGAAGATCTTAATTCTCTTTATGATATGAAAGAAATAGTGATTTGAAGGAATGGTTTTAACTCTTTTTTTTTTTTGCTTCTTATAGCTAACTAGGATTTGATTTTCTGCAAATGATGCTTCACTTAAGCGTGGATACATAGAATTGCTCTATAATCTCCACAAAGGTCTTGATCCAAGCATTCTTCTAGCTAATTCCAAAAGTAAACTACCTCATTGTGAAATTCCCAACAAGACTGATCAAGAAAGCGAAAGCAAGAATGTGAATAAGATTTGTAGCTGGATAAAACCAATTGATGGTTCTTCGTTACCAGTTACTCAAACAAAGACTTGCTCGCCAGATCTGAATCTTAAAGAAACATTTTACACAGGAGGTTATGAAACTCAGTCTTCTAAACGCCGAAAGGTCTTCATGTCGCCTATAGAGGTAATTCCCTTTTTTATGGTTCGAAAAGCCTAATGCCTATCAACGGTTGACTCATATAATATGTTATGAACCAACAAAATATCTCCTGAACAGCTGCTATGTTATCTTTCCTTGAGAACTTAGATCCATTGTATTTTTTCCAGTTTTCATCCCTATCCATACCATCTGGCATTCAAAACCTACGGTTCAATGGAAGTTAAACTCATGCTTGTTTTAGAGTGCATGTTCCAAAAACGAACGTTACGCACACACATGCTTCTTGTATTTGTGTTTCTACAATGTTTGAAAACATTATAAGTTTGTTCACAAAGTTCGTACTAGTATATATATATAAGTATATAACATATTTTGACGAACCATTTAACAACATAAGGAACCAAAGTTTTATTTATAAATAAAACTTTGGTTCCTTGATGTTGTTAAATGGTTCATAGATAATTATCATGAGTTCATAGATGCAAACATATGTTGAATTCAACATTATCTTATATATTAAAAGTGCAACCATTAAACGGTGTTCGTAATCAACTAAACCACAACGAAACACCTTATTATAACAATAATAAAATAAAGAGACACATCAAAGACATGAAGTGATTATTCAAGGACTTGGTGTAGCTGTAGAAGGTGATGGTGGTGGAAAGAAGAAAGGAAACAATGATTGGATCACACCGTTAGTTGAAAATGAAGGGGTTGTTGTTGGAGGTGGAACCAAATTTGAAAAAATATCAACTAACATAAGGACCACCACCACCACTTAATTTCGTGATCGCACAGATCTCATCGCCATCTTCCATACCGAGCTGTAAAATTGATTAATTAAATTTAACATTAAGAAACACTAATTATCAAAATCAGAAGCCTAAATAAAAGAAAAGAAAAAACCTTAACATGAGGATCTCCTCGTTTAATATACATGCCATCAAACATGAATCCTTCACGAGCCCTATTCTTCACTCTGTCGCTCAGCGAACATAATTTAATCCGATCATAATAAAGATTCTTTTCGTCGCAATACTTTATTATAAGGTTTATCACCTTTGTATGAAATCTGTTTTTGAAAACATCTCTTGTCCCCTATTCAATTTTTTTTTTTTTTTTTACATTTATAAAGATTATTGCAAAAGAAACCATTCTTCCAAAAAGAAAAAGTAGAAGAAGACTAGACCTTTTGGTTTATGACCGTTAGAATGCAATTGAGAGGTTCTTGCGCTCGAGATCTCTTTGAACAAGAATATGCAGTAGTGATTGAGGATGAAGAATTCTCCATTTTTAAGCAAAATTAAAGTTGGGGTTTCTAGAAAATAAATACGGGGAAGTGATAGGGAAGTTGAAAGAGATATATAAGCATTGAAACACAAGTAGCTAAAAATCAATAGGATCTAATATAAAAACCATATTTTAAGGGTTACTTTCAAAAATAATCATTTTGACTTAAGTCAATTGCAAATATAACTTACCATTTTCTCTCTCTTCAAATACCTCAAAAATACCCTTAGTTCTTTAGATAATTTCGAAAATGCTATTACTTTTTTTTATAACTTTTATCCCAACCTAAAATTACCAAAATTCATATCCAACTTCACATATTTACTAAAATGTTATCTTCTTCAATTCTACCAACAACCATTACCAACCAAATTCAAGCCACTAAATGCTTATGGATCTACCTTTTTCGAGCTCTAATTACTTGTAAACAATCTTCAACCACATTATCTCTCATTCTTTTTCAATTTCTATCCACAAAATCTCTCAAATTTTCAATTTAACTTTCAAAAATCTTGAAACTTTGGATTTCGTTAGTTTTGAAGCTACATTTTAACGATTTGAAGCTACATTCTAAAAAAGGCATATATAATCTCTAACTGATATCGTGTAAAGATTTGAAAATTTTGAAAAAGTTGCAGATAGGAGACTTCACTTGAAGTCTCCGAGTCCGTAGAGACTTCATGTGAAGTCTCCAAGTCAACAGAGAGGTTAGTTTTGCAATTGATTTTTTTTTAAATCCAAACAGGAGACTTCACGTGAAGTCTCCAAATTCTTATTTGAGAAAAAAAAAATTTCGTGGAGACTTCACATGAAATCTCATAAAAAACGAGTTAGTTTTGGAATTGACTAAAATATTGACTTTTACGGAGACGTCCAGTGAAGTCTCCGAATATTGGAGGGGTTACTTTTGAAGTTTACCAACCTTAAGATTATTTGACCCAAAAATTCTAGAAATCCGTGTCTTACGGGAGACTTTGCGTGAAGTCTCCAGAAACGGCGGAGAGTTCATGTGAAGTCTTCATTTTTCAATTATGAAATGGACCCCACATATGCTTTTTACCCAACTAATTAAAAAAATAAAAAATAAAAAAATAAGGGAGACTTCCTCGGGAAGTCTCCTCCCTTTTTTTGGAGACTTCACCTAAAGTCTCTTTCGTCGGAGAATTCACATGGAGACTTCTTTCATTAAAGTCAAACTTAGTCAATTGCAAATATAACCTACTCATTTTTCGGAGACTTCACGTGAATTCTCCTCCGGTTTGAGAATACAACTATTTTGAAACGTTAATATGGAGACTTCACGTGAAGTCTCCATGAAAAAAATTTTATTGCAGAAATGACCTGTGAAATAGGAGACTTCACGTGAAGTCTCCTTCTAAAAAGTTAACATTTAGTCAAATACAGAAATAACCTCTGGAGACTTCAAGTGAAGAATTCTCTTACAATATGGAGACTTCATGTGAAGTCTCCACAATAATTTCAGAGACTTCACGTGAAGTTTCCTTGTTCTTTTTATCTTAAGATTGATTTATCTTGATTATTAATAATACTTTTACCAATTTTTTTGAACTAATATTGTTATATTATGTTTTGCAGGATAATGGTTCACTTACCGATTGTTTATGTAGAATGGGTAAGGAAAGACTTGTATTGACATTTTGAGGTCGATAATTACAAAGGAGGGAGAATGTTACTTGTAGAGGATCGTTGTACGCATGCTGAACTTCTTGGAATGGTACAAGATGATTACAATATGGACATTGGAACCGATAGTGTAGAGTTGACATATGCACTTCTAGATGAAGTCTTCAACCTTTTTAGCTGAAGAGATTTCAGGTGAAGTCTCCAACGACAATTTGCAGACTTCACGTGAAGTCTCCAAATAAACTATGTCACAAATAGACTTGTACAAATAGTTATGGCTGTATAAATTTTTGTTTTGTTCATGATATTATGTGAGTAACTTAGAGAATTCTTCCTTGTCTTTTGAAAAATATCTTAGGGAATAACTTAGGATACTCACTTTTTAAAAAATTATTGAAATTAATAAAAGTTTGATATGTTTAAGAACTCTTTTAAATAAAATAACTGAAAATTTGTTTGCTTACATATAACAATTTGTTATAATTCATGTTACATAATCAATAATAGCCATCAATGGCAACTTCGCACTTATCTACAATGTAATATTAACAATTTGTTGAAAAATTTTTATCTACAATATGTTCTCTTTGCTGGCCACCCGATTTCCTACCTGCATTGGTTCCCTTATGAAAGCAAGAAGAAGATAACAAAATCAAGATCAATAACCACCGTCAGTTTTTATGAGAAATGAGTCTTTTTCAGAAGTCTCCTTAGAAGTCTCCTTAGAAGTCTCCTTAGAGGTCTCCTTAGAAGTCTCCTTCAGAAGTCTCCTTCAGAAGTCTCATTCGGAAGTCTCCTCAGAAGTCTTTTTCAGAAATCTCCTTCAGAAGTCTCCTTCAGAAGTCTCCACCAGAAGACTCCACCAGAAGACTCCACCAGAAGTCTCCACCAGAAGTCTCCACTAGAAGTCTCCACCAGAAGTCTCCTAGAAGTCTCCACCAAACATCAAAAGACAACAAGTATATGAATTTAAGGATTGAACAGCTAGAAACACATAAACCTGAAACAAATCATATCAAAAAGATTTCATCTTTAACTATATTATACCAAAAAAACTAGAACTTTTCACAAGATCTCATTTAAAAAATAAATCTTTAACTAGAAAACACAAAGAAAATTAAATTTTCTCATAACTATCATTTCAAATGAAATCTTTCATTTTTAAAAAGATCTTTCACTACAAAAATTAAAAAAAAAATAGATCTTTCACAAGAAAATTTATATTAAAAAAATCTTGCACAAGAAAAGTTCTAAAAAAAGATTTTTCACAAGATTTTTTTTGAAAAATAGATCTTTCACAAGGAAAATTAACAAAAAAATCTTATATGTCACATCATATTCATTCAAAATGTAATCTTTAACTAAATATATTAAAAAATTAATTTTTTCACAAGATCTCATTTCAAAAATAAATCTTTAACTAGAAAGTACCAAAAAAAATCAAACTTTCACATAGCTTTCTTTAAAAATAAAATCTTTCACAAGA
This sequence comes from Lepidium africanum, assembly GCA_900406405.1. NCBI lineage: Eukaryota > Viridiplantae > Streptophyta > Magnoliopsida > Brassicales > Brassicaceae > Lepidium > Lepidium africanum. The sequence goes on along the minus strand of OVAX01003648.1, from coordinate 776 downwards.
AAGTTCAAAAAATTAAATTTCTCACATAAGATTCATTAAAAATGCAATTTCTAACTATAAAATATATGAAAAAATCAAAATTTTCACAAGATCTCCTTTAAAAATTGGATCGTTAACTAAAAACACAAAAAACAAATTCAAAACTTTAACAAGAACAAAAAAACTCAACATTTTCCAAAACAAATCTACTTTTTGAGAGACATGATGGAAGTTGGCCATAGACAAGAGGCTTTAGTGGCAAGAAGCTTCCCATAGAACATGCAAAATAAAACGAAAATTATGTGAAAATAGTGAAAACATCTTAGATCTTGAAGGAGGAGAGAAGAGTAGACTTACACATTCGCTGGAAAGACATACACGTTGAAGAAGAAGAAATGAGGAGGAGACTTCACATGAAGTCTCCTCATACAGGAGAGTTCGGTTGAAGTCTTCTCATATAGGAGACTTCAGGTGATGTCTCCTTATACAGGAGACTTCGAGTGATGTCTCCTCATATAGGAGACTTCGGGTGAAGTCTCCACGAAACACGAAACACTAAACCCTAAACCCTGAACCCTAAACCCTAAACCGTAAATTTAACTCTATTTATTATACTATTTTAACTTTACACTTTGGAATGTATGCACAATCTTACTCTCTTGAATGTATGAAAAATCTAATAAAATTTACAAGTCCCACATGATTACCATATACTATTACCATAAAACCCTAAACAATTTCACTCGTGTAGACATAATTTGTTTGTAAGCTTTGTGGTTAGATCTTTATATGCACAA
>OVAX01003647.1:0-18192 GCA_900406405.1 Lepidium africanum | reverse complement strand
TATGACTTCGATATAACGCATCTTCATGTTGTTGTGTTCTTTCGTCTCTTGTGTAATTTAATTTTCTATCAGCTATAAGTTGTTTTTGTAAATTTGTCCAAAACTTTGAAAATAGTAAAAGAAAGATCTAACATTCATATTAAAAAAAACAGGAACTAAAACCGCGCGTTGCCGCACGGTAAAACAAATTCAACTTATGATATTTATAAAAAAATACATTATGATATTTTAAGTATAAAAAATACATTATAATATTTTAACTTATACTATTAGGTAATACAACAAGTCAATTATTGTGTTTTTTTAAATATCTAACATTTATGATATAATAAATAGAAGCATTTTTTTGAAAATAATATATATATATATATATAAATGAATAAACATAATAAACATATTTAAAATTATTATTTTGAAAGACACTATTTATTAGAATAATTCAACTACGCAAAAAGTAAACACAAAACTTCAATAAAAAAGTTATCTCGTAAAATCAGTATCTCATTATTTGTTTTTTATATAAAAGTTTACATCAACAATAGCATTGATTAGTAAAATAAATATTGTTAGTGTTTATATGTTCATAACTATTCATCGATGTTTATTCAGTTACATATACTCACGAATATCTATTCATTCGGTAACAACTGTTCATTGAAAAGTTTTAATACATTCAATGCATCTAATACAAATTACAATGACTATTCACAATTATAGAAAAAGTGTGTTTAAAAGTGATAAGTTATAGTAAAACACAACTATGTAATACATTTTTCATTTAGTGAGAAGTTACTGAAAAAAAGACACCATCAACAAAACATATTCATAGAAGATTTCTTTCATAAGTGAGAAGTTATAGTAAAAAACAGATAATACTTTTTTAGTAAGTGAAGATTTATACTAAAAAGATATAACTGTAGGTTTCTTTTTAAAAACATTTATAAGTAAATGTTTCTAAATTTTGTGCATTGATATCATCAGTTCAATTAGGTTTTAATATTTGATAGTTTTATGTATTTCACTTATATTAAAATGATGAATGTTGGTGGTGGATCCGAGATACTACTTCGGTCTACGGGAAACAATGACCAAACACACTAAGTGTCCAACTTGGGAGAAATGCCTAAAGTCGCAACTCGGACATTCGGATCATGTCGGAAGAATTCCTTCTCAGAAGTGTAACGAAGCTTGAAGGAAATCGGATGACACATCATCAAACGAAGAAATGGAAAATTTTCTATTCCGAAATGGAAAATTTCCAGAGATTTAGCAAATAATCTTCTAGATAAGACAAAATCCACAAATATGTATATTTTCCTTATCTCAATCTATTTGTAACCGCCTTTATGCTCTATAAATAGAGGAAATGATCCTCCAAGAAAGAGGACACTTTTTACATGAACAAGAAGTAATAAGAACAACTCGTCTAAACATTCATTCTGCAAAGTACTCTTACTCTTTGAATCTCGAAGGATCCCGCCCAGTCTTCTTCACCCTTATTCAAAAATGAGTTTAGCCCCTTGTGCTAAACCCAGTTTCAACAGTTGGCACCGTATGTGGGGAAGACATTGAAGGAATCCAAAACTTAGGAGTAAAGAGGATCTACGCGGAAAAATTCGGTGAAGATGAAATAACAATAATCCACCAATTGGGTCACCTCTGAACTCACTCTAAACATAAGGAGAGGATCACATTAACTCTCAAGAACGAACAGAATTGCCCAGCCCGCCTCCAGGACCAACTTCAATGGAAAACATGTTGTGCAATATGAAGCTTACGACAAGCGAAACTCGGAGAGACTCGATAGAATAGAGTCTCGGCTAAATAGGGAAAGCTTTGCAGCAATACCAAAAAACCAGGTTGATGAAGGAGTAATCGCGAGTGTCCAGTGAAATCTGTTTGGAGAGATGCCAAGTCCGAATACAGCCAATGTAGTCAGACAAGAACAACTCAACCGTCGAATTAAGGTCCTTAAGGCAAGGATTCGATGAATCCCTTACATCGTATCTCGGACGATTTAAGAAGATCCTGACCAAGGCCAAAGTCAGTGACGACATGGCAATTGAAGCTTTATGAACTGGAATGGTCATAGACAAGGCCCTACGGCGAGATCTATTCATCAACAGACCAAATACCATCTCGGACACTCTATGCAGAGCATTGCGACACAAAGAATATGTGGAGGAAAGCAAATCCTCCAAAATCCAGAGAACCCAAAAAGACACTGGGTCCAGAGAAGCAAAGGACGAACACCAAGAACCAAGGCAGCATAAATACAAGGGAAATTACAACTCAGTTAATGTTTTTCAAGTCGGAGAAGGAGAAAACCCAACAAGAAGAAAACCATTCAACAACACGTACAACAGAAACGAGTATTGTGCTTTCCACAACAAAACGGGCCATGCCACATCAAGATGCAAACAGTTGCACGAACTGCTTACTCATAAGTATAGGATAGGAGAAGTTAAAATTTTGGAAGAGAAGGTCGAAAGATTTAAAGCACAAAAACGAAAAGAGGCCGAGTTGCGAGAAGTAGCAAGCAAAGCAGCAGGCCAAGCAGTAGAAAATAAAGATAACTCAAAGCGACAAAACCAAGGTGACAAGGTCGAAGATGTTGCATTAATCATGGAGGATTACAATTCTGCGACGATACAATACGATCAATCAAACGATACGAAAGAAAGGTCGTTGCGGCAGTTAACCTTGAACTAGAGGAGGAACGCTTTGGAACGATAGATTCAGAAATAACTTTCACGGCCAAAGACGCAAAAGGAGTAACCTTCCCACATAATGACCCTCTAGTCGTAAAATTACGAGTATCGGATTGCGATGTGTCTCGAATCCTCATTGACACAGGAAGTTCAGTCGATTTGATTTTCAAAAAGACACTGGAAAGATGTCACTTCAAGATCTTCGACTTAAACCAGTGGAGAGAACATCAACCGCGTTCGATGGAAGTATAATCAATGCAATCGGAACTGTCAAGATAGCGGTCTGAGTTGCCAGAATAACGAGATAGGTCAAATTCTTGGTGGTAGACAAACCACCGATTTACAACATAATCCTTGGAACTCCTTAGATTCATTCGATGCAGGCAATATCGTCAACTTACCACCAATGTTTGAAAATCCCAACGAGTAAAGGAGTTTACACATTATGAGGTGATCAGAAGATGTCTCGGACATGCTTTATTGCCGAGCTAAAACTCTGAAATAAATCATGCATGATCACGACAACTATTAAGAAGAAAGCATTGTCAGAACCTCCTGTTCCGGAGAAGCCGGACCAATCAAGCGTCAAACTCGTCAACATTGATTTGAACAACTCTTCTAAGTGTGTGAGCATCAAGATCAATTTAAGCAAACCAATTTGGGAAAAGCTGATCCAGCTCCTGGAGTAGAATGTGACAACATTCGCATGGAAAGTCAAAGACATGCCAGGAATTGATCCAAATATAGCAAGTCATAGGCTCAACGTTGATCCGACATATAAGCCCATTAAGCAGAGAAGAAGGAAACTCGGCCCAGAAAGAACAAAGGCTGTAATTGACGAGGTCAAGAAATTGACCGAAGCATGATCAATTGTCGAGGTTCAGCATCCAGATTGGTTAGCCAATTTCATGGTCGTCCCCAAGAAGAATGGGAAGTGGCAAGTTTGCGTAGACTTTACGGATCTGAACAAAGCTTGCCCAAAGGATAGTTTTCCACTCCTAAACATCGATCAAATCGTTGAAGCTACCGCATGGAATGAACCTCTATCATTCATGGACGTGTTCTCGGGATATAATCAAATCCAAATGCATCCAGAAGATATGGAGAAAACGTCTTTCATCACGGAAAGAGACACATATTGCTATAGAGTAATGCCGTTCGGCCTGAAGAATGCAGGAGAAGATCATGTTGATCACCTGGTGAGATGCTTCAAGACATTTAATGAATACTAGATGAAGTTAAATCCAACAAAGTGCACTTTCGGAGTGACTTCGGGAGAATTCTTAGGATACATCGTTACATAGAGAGGGATTAAAGCAAACCAGAAACAAATAAAGGTGATCCAAGAATTACCTTCTCCAAAAAACAAAAGAGAAGTTCAAAGGCTAACCAGACGAATTGCGGCCTTAAATCGGTTCATCTCGCGTTCAACAGATAAGTGCCTCCCGTTCTACAGCTTATTACGAGGAAATAAGAAGTTCAACTGGGACGAAAAATGTGAGAACGCTTTTTCCGAGTTGAAAGAGTATCTATCAACACCACCAATTCCTGCCAAACCGGAAGATGGAGAACAGCTGTATCTCTACATAGCAGTCTCATCATCAGCAGTAAGCAGCATGCTAGTCAAAGACGATAGACAAACCCAATATCCGATATTCTACACCAGCAAATCCATGGATGGAGCCAAATCAAGATATGCGACTACCGAAAAGCTCCAACTTGCAGTAGTAACTTCGGCAAGAAAACTTCGCCCCTGCTTCCAGTCACATACTATCATAGTATTGACAAACCATCCACTACGGACAATTGTTCATAGTCCAAACCAGTCCGGAAAATTAACCAAGTGGGCCATAGAGTTAAGCGAGCATGATATCGAATATAAAGGGAGGAAGAGTGCAAAATCCCAAGTCTTAGCCAACTTCTTAATTGAGTTGGCACCGGAGTTAGAGCAGTCCGGTTCGGAAAGAGCAAATAAAACATGGAAGATCTACGTAGATGGATCGTCTTCACAACACGGATTTGGGGTCGGAATTCGACTGGAAACAGCGAGAGGAGAAATATTGGAACAGTCTTTCCGACTTGCTTTTCCAGCATCAAACAATGAAGCCGAGTACGAGGCGCTCATAGCAAGAGTCATATTGGTGAGAGAAGTAGGAGCCACCGAAATAGAATGTTACTGCAACTCACAACTCGTGGTAAATCAAGTGAACGGAGGCCAACGACACAAAGAACAATAGAATGGAAGCATATCTTAAAGTCATCAAAGAATTGATGAAAGATGTCAAGTTCCAAATAAACAAAATAGCCCGATTAAAAAACACTCCAGCCGATGTGTTAGCAGCTTAAGCATCCACAACAGATCCAGTTCAAAGGAGGATCATCCCAGTGGAAAGCATCAAAAGACCAAGCATCACATTACCAAAAGGAGAGATGAGCTCATAATGGTAATCACCGACAATGATTCAGATGTTGAGATGGTAGACGCAGAACAAGAAAGTGAGTTGAAGGTTGATTAGCGAGATGAGATACTCGATTACATAACGAATGGAAAAACCCCAGAAGACAGATGANTTACATAACGAATGGAAAAACCCCAGAAGACAGATGAGCAGCACATCGGCTAAAAGCTAAATGTGCTCCTTATGCCCAACTAAACGGAAAACTGTTTCGCCGAAGTGCAAATGGAACCCTCCTAACTTGCATTCATGGAGATGAATTGAATAAAATCATAAAGAAAACACACGATGGATCCGGTGGAAACCATAACTGCGTAAGAACACTCGTGCACAAAATCTAAAATCTGGGATATTTTTGGCCGACGATGGCAAAGGATTGTGCAGACTACGCGATAAATTGCGATAAATGCCAGAGACATGCACATATTATCCACGCCCCAACTGAAAAATTAACCTCGGTAGTAATGCCATGTCCATTTATGCGATGGGCAATGGATATAGTTGGTTTGTTACCAGCATCTCGGCAAAAGCACTTCATGCTAATAATGACTGACTACTTCTCAAAGTGGGTAGAAGCCGAGTCTTTTTCTCACTTGAAAGATAAAGACGTAGTGAAGTTCGTGTGGAAGAACATAATATGCCGACACGGACTTCCTTATGAGATCGTAACAGACAATGGATCTCAATTTATCTTGGTGAAATTCACCAACGTCTGCTCCAAGTGGAATATCCGAGTTAATAAGTCTACTCAAAGGAATCCACAAGGAAACGGACAAGCGGAAGCCACGAATAAGCAGATAATAGATGGAACCAAGAAAAGACTGACAGAAAAGAAAGGAAATTGGGCCTCCGAATTGGATGGAGTGCTATGGTCACATCCTACAACTCCGAGACATCCAACGGGACAGACCCCCTATTCTTTATCTCATGGGATGGAAGCACTAGCCCCGGTAGAAGTGGTTGTCCCAAACTTACGCCGAGAACATCTCCCTGAATGCGAAGACTCTAATAGTCAACTAAAACCAAAACTAAATAAAATTCTTATAAGTCATCTCTTTAGGTCGTAAAAAAGGGGGGGTGGAGGGCCGAGACCCTTACTATAAAAAGGAGCCGAGTCTTAAAATCTCACCGAGCTTCAAATCTCGAAAAAATTTCACAAAATCTTGCTAAAAAAAAAAAAAGGAACAAGGGTTACACCCGAACTCTCAATACGAAACGAGATCAAATTCTCGCAAAATTGGAAGCAGAGTCTTAAAACCGCATGCACAAAGACGAATCTTAAAATTTCGTCGGGTCTTAAAATCCCACTCAATATAGCCGAGTCTTAAAACCTAGCCAAGACAAAATTCTCAAAAATAATAGAGTTAAAATTCAAAACTCCACTAAACCGAGATCAAACTCTCGTGACAAAACTTTGAGAAAAATGAAATCACTAGCGTTCAAAAAACGAGTCTTAAAATCTTGATGGGTCTTAAAATCTCACTCTTAATTGTCGAGATCAATCTCTCACCAAATTAATCCTCACACTTTAACAAGATCATACTCAGAAAATTCGAAGCAGCAGACAGAAACTTGAAAGGGAAGAACATCTTTTTCTTTACAGACATTTCGAAAATTAATTCAAGTAAGATATTGTGAAGGTTATTTCCAAGATCAACTTCTTACAACACTTAAACTGAGTCTTAAAATCTCAGCTTTAAAAGCACCAAACAGTGAAACTTCCTTTTTCCTAACAATCGGGATCGAACTCTCAAACTTAGGGGGGGAACTTAGCTTAACGCGTAAACAAGAAAATATCTCGGGGAGAAATCTTCATAATTCTTCACTTTATTATATAAGTCGCAAGTCACTTTTTGGCAAAGTTCGAAATTCAAAATACGAGAACGATTCTCATTAATAAATTTCATTATACAGGAAAATCAAAATAATTACAAGGCAAATTGCCGATTTCAAGGATCAAAGAGATGACTAAGAGACGACGAGACCACAACTACTATGAATCCAAGAGATGACTCTTAAAAACGTCAAGTCGGCAATTACAAGAATCAAAGAGATGACTTATAAAAAGCCAAATGGCGGTTAAAAGATATCAAAGGAGAAAATCATACAAAAGTAAAAATTCAGACAAAAAAGAGATAGATCAATCTTTGGTCTAATCATTTCTCTGAGACGCTTCCCCAATCTTAAAAACAAAGACAACCAAATCTCCGGGTTGCAGTGGCGTCAAATTCTCCCGATTAACGACCTCCTTAGAATGATTCAACTTCAAAGTTATCGAATCAATCGTTGATGTCAGGATACTTACGCCATGGTCAGAAAGCAATTGGAGAACGTTCATAGACCCAAAGTATTGGACGTACGTCAACCGGGCTGCCAGGTTAGCGTCCAAGTCGTTAAAGCGAGCACCAATTCGGTTAAAGCGCTCATTCAACTGGACTTGAAGATCATCGTAGACCTTCTTCTTCTTGTCATTTACGAGCTGACGGAGCCACAAGTCAAAATTCTCCTTTATGAAATCTAACTTGGACTGCAACCCTTGGTGTTTGTCATTTGCCTTCTCAAAAGTTCTGAAGACCCCCCCACGATCGGACTCAGTGCACTTGAGCATCTTGGTCAGACCGCATTCTGCTCAGTTAAGTGGAGAACATTATCACGCTCGAGTTTCAACTCGTCTTTTAAACAAGCGACTTCCTCCTTAGTGGCAATGACCCGAGACCTAGCCTCCACCATCTCTATTTGGCTCTGAACAACTCGGCCAGAGGGTGTTGAATTTCTCCGGACATTCCCACCCAGATTAGCACGAGATCTCTCTCGTTGGAGTATAACGCCATTAAGGCAGGAAATGAACTACAAAAAGGAAGTATCTTAGTTAGAAGGAATAAATACAAAATCTTCTAAGGAAGTCGGAAGAAAAGTTACCCGGCACAGCAAGTACATGACTTCTTCATATTCCTCATGATTCTCCATCTGGTTTGGAGAAGGGAGAAGTTCAAGTGTCGTTCTAATTTGACGCATTAGGTCGGCACACTCCGTCCGAGACTCTAAAATTGACCTAGGATCGGAGTGGTCATGAACAAAGCAGAAGTCGGGAATTCTCCTACTCCTCCCGCAAGAAGCACCAGCAGCCCCAGAGCGAGTCACCACTCTAGGAGACGAAGTCGTCGAATGCTCTACTCTTGCCCTTTTTGGAAGGCGCGCAGAACCACAACTAGAAGACAGAGGGACCTCAGCAATGTCCCATGGAATCAGAGTAGTAGTAGTGCGAGTAGCCCTAGAAGCCCCATCAGAAGAACGGGTGTTGATTTTGTCTAAAGCAGCGTTAATATTATCATCAATGTTCGGGAGTTTAAAATCGTCAAGACCCATTGTTAAAGGATTCAGAATTTTTTGAAGTCGGAAAAAGATTCTAGGAAAAGTCAGAGCAATTTGGTAGAAGACTTAAGCAAAAATGGATGAGTGGTAAAAGGCAAGGATGGTGCGGTATTTATAGGAATTTACCAGAAGCTGAAAATACGTCAAACGGTAATAATGACTCAGCGGGTGAAAATCAAGGAAATCGATTCGACTACCCCAACCACAAAATGACACGTGGACCGAAGGTTCCAGAAGCAGGTAACTTTACGACTCAGAAATTCTGACTTGAATTTTCAGTCTGGGGGAGACAATTGTTGGAGGTGGATCCGAGATCCTACTTTTGTCCACGGGAAACAATGACCAAACACGCTAAGTGTCCAACTTGGGAGAAATGCCTAAAGTCGCAACTCGGACATTCGGATCATATCGGAAGAATTCCTTCTCGAAAGTGTAATGAAGCTTGAAGAAAATCGGACAACACGTCATCAAATGAAGAAATGGAAATTTTCCTATTCCGAATTGGAAAATTTCCAGAGATTTAGCAAAGAATCTTCTAGATAAGACAAAATCCACAAATATGTATATTTTTCTTATCTCAATCTATTTATAACCGCATCTATGCTCCATAAATAGAGGAAAGGATCCTCCAAGAAGGAGGACACTTTTTACGTGAACAAGAAATAATAAGAGCAACTCGTCTAAACATTCATTCTATAAAGTACTCTTACTCTTTAAATCTCAAAGGATCCTTGCCCAATCTTCTTCACCCTTATTCAAAAATCGGTTTAACCCCTTGTGCTAAACCAGGTTTTAACAATGAATTCTGTAAAATAATTTAAAAAAGATAAAATGACCACATTGGGTAGAATCCAATTGATATAAATTCATTTAAAAAAACAAAACTACATTGATAACTAATTTCAAATTCTAAATACGACTTAAAATTATTTTAAAAAGTATGATAATAAAGGAATATATGTATTCACAAAAATATGTAATGAAAAGGGACAACTTTAAATTGTATTTTTTCATAAGTAATATGTGTAAAAGGCAGAACTGTAAAATGTCTTTTATGGATTTTATTTTATTTTAAATTGATAGATTTTGTAAAATAATTTAAATATAGAATACGACGCTTGCTAAAAATCAATTTATACGAATTAATAAAAACAAAAAAAAAGTTGATGAGTATAGTTTATATTCGAAAGGTATATAAATAAATTTTAAATGGTATGATCATAATGAAAAAACTTTAAAATAGAATACAATCAATACATATTATACCATACACTTATAGAATAATCAATATCAAAAGCATAGTATAATTATTATAAGTACATTTTAAAAATATAGATAGATTAATAACTTTCCAAAATTAGTTAGAAGAGTTAGAATGTATTTATGAATGTGTTATAAAATTGAATTTTTTTAATTGACTTTAATTATAAAGTTTTGTTGGTGTCAAGAGAATGTTAATCCAATTGGCTTTAACTATAAATTTTTGTTGGTGTCCAAAAATTTATTATTTTCATTATCGAAGATAATAGATCTTAAAATATAAATTGATAAGTTACAAAATTCATTATAAATAGTTTAATAATGATAAAAGTTATAATTACATATAAGAGATATTTACTTAGAAATGAAAAATTACGAATAAATAGACACAGGCATAAAAGATATAAGCAGAAGTGTTACAGTAACATATAAAGTATTTATACATATGAATGAAAAAACACAATCATAAATCGATTTTATTGTGATTGTTATTATACATAACAGTCCAATCTGTGGAAATCAAGTGAGGGCTCGATATACCAGGTTTGACCCCAATCATATCCTAAACCATGAGTGAGGGTAGTCGTTGTCTCTTGTGATGCATAAAAGTAAACCGTCCTAGTGAAAAACATTACCAAAATTGACTCCATATGAATTGTCTTGGCTAATAAAATTATCTTTCATGTTGAATATATGACTCAACGTTGTCGCTAAGATTGATTCTCATCATAGATTTTTTAATAGAAGATCCATAAAGTTAATCTGATATTTCTCATAGATTTCACCGGAACCCTAAAGACCACCTGCTCCTCCAACTCCTTAAATAAATAAATAAATGTCGGAGTCATCCCTCCAAAACATTAAGGTATTACATGAAAAATAATATTAACTATTTTATTAATACATCTAGGTTTTCACAAACAAATGTATAAACTTTGAATTGAAGAATTTTTTCTTTTTCTTTTAATTTTAATTTTAGTTTAGTTCTGTTAAAATTTTATTTTTATATTGGAAATAGAAGAAGATTCTATTGCAAATATTTTAGTTTAGTTCTTGAAAAAAAGGATGCATGCATGAACAAAGAATTGAATGTTTTTCGAAATAAATAAAAGAGCAATGAACACAATCGAATTTATTAAAACTAAAAGGATAGAATAATGATACTTAGTAAAACATAATTCTAAATTCAACAAAACCAATTGTGACAATATATTTCAAAAGTGGATATATATAGGTTTCATAAGATGCGATTGGAAAGATGTTATGAAAAGTCACAACTGTATATTGCATATGTATAATAAAAAAACACGATGAAAAGTTATGAATAGATAGTCACAACCGTATAAAATAAAACGATAATAGTTTTAATTATTTACACTATATTGATCATACATGAAAAGACACAACTAAAAGGACACAACCATTCATCGCCTTTAACCATCCATAGTTCATAATTCTAAACACATTATTATTAGAATTAATTTTCTTTCTAAAAATCTCTTCTCCTTCAAATTTCATATATATAATTGAAACATTGCTCTTTTCTAACTGATTACAACATCGTTTAAAATTATTCATTTTATGATAAGCACTTTTAAATGACTTTTAAATATATAAAATATACAAGATAACCATATTGCTTGAAGATGATTCTTCATATTGCGATCTTGTAGTAATGCTAACGCAGCATCTAAATTTTGTTGTATACAACCTGTATAAACTACTTTCATAAAATAAGCGTCAACGTTGCCATATACAATAGGTAAGTCAAAAAATTGATTATAAACAGATTTATTTTACGGAAAAAATATATTAGGAACTTTTAGTAATTTTCTATATTTAAATTTCCTTAAATATTCTACATTGATATCAGCACTCCAAATGTCTTTGGTTAAATTGATAATTTTAGGTATATTTTTAATTTAAAATAAAAAATTCTGTAAAATAATTGTAAAAAGATAGAATAACGACTCTCATCAAAACACAATTAGGAATTCATCAAAACTAAAAGAATCTGATACTTAGTAAAATAGAATTCTAGACTCAACAAAACACATTTTAAAAATAGACTTCAAAAGTGAATATAAATAGACACAAAAAGGTGTGATTGAGATGTTATGAAAAATCATAACTGTATAATGTAAATCTTACATGAATAGACACAACTCAAAAGACACAACCGTAAATCGCCTTTATTGAAATTGTTATTATATATAGATTCCGCAGAGGCCCTATAAAGATATGTTAACCCTGTTGAAGTTACAATAATAAATCAACTATTCATTTGTCTCTCGGCCCTATAACTAGCTGTTGGTGTTAGAAGGTGACATATTTCACATAGTCACTTTGACCTAATATGCAAACTAAGGGACAATCCACTTGTAGGTTTTGTGTTGAAAGCCCATAGTTTATCAATTGGAGAAACGAACAAAACTTAAAAGTGGTATGGACTAGTGGAAAAGCAATGACTTCACCGAGGAGTGACACTCGTGATTGTCCCAGTATCTATAGAACAAGGAACGGATTTGCTACTAGACTGGCCATTTTCGGATCCATATGTTAAAGGCTTTAGACTACGTCTGTCTTGGAAGAAAAATCCAGGTGGTCGAGGCACCGGTAGAATAATTGAGCTATTAGTGAGCATCTGGAAAATAGTAGCCATGGAAGGACGATCTACAGGAGTTTCTTGAACACATAAAAGACCTATGTGGATGCATCTAATGACTTCATCATTGTTATAGCTTTCTACAATTGCAGGGTCAATGAGATCTAGGGGAGAATTATTGATCCAAAGCCTCCAAACCTGCCAAGAAACTCATTATGAGAATCAAAACTTTGATCGAAATCAAAATGGAGTAAGGTTCTTCATATTTTTTCTCACATGAGTCACCAAATTGCCACCAGACTCATTCATTTGAGAGAAGCTGCTATTCTTCTTGCCACAAACGATTTCCAGAATCAATACTCCAAAGCTATAGACATCTGATTTGGTAGAGAATTGGCCATTTGTCACATACTCTGGAGGCATGTAACCACTGCAAATACCGACATGGTTAAGAAACAAATATGGTTCATTGGAAGATTAAGCCTAAACTGAATACTTACAAGGTTCCAACAACTCTTCCTGTCTGGTCTTCTGTTTGGTCTACTCTGAAGTTCCTTGCCATTCCGAAATCAGCTATTTTAGGGTTCATATCGACATCTAAGAGAATGTTACTTGCTTTGATGTCACGGTGTATGATTGTGAGCCTTGAGTCTTGATGAAGATAGAGAATTCCTCTCGTAACTCCTCCTATGATATTGTATCTTCTTTCCCAATCTAATTGACTTTTCTTTGCTGGGTCTGCATTATACTAATACATTAAGAAAAGTTTGCTAACAAATTGTAGTTTTATACTCTAAACTAAATGTAGTTTTATACTTTTTATTACCAAAGAGGAAATAATCAAGGCTTTTGTTGGAGACAAACTCGTAGATAAGTATCTGTTCATCTCTTTCTAAGCAAAACCCAAGAAGCCTAACAAGATTCTTGTGTTGAAGCTTAGCAACAATCACAACTTCGTTTTTAAACTCTTGTGTTCCTTGTCCGGAATTTCTAGATAGACGTTTCACCGCGATTTCAGTTCCATTTGGCAATATTCCCTAAATATATACATATGAAAAGCTTCTTAGCTTTCATGACAAATCAAGACAGTCACACATATAACAGAGAGAGAGCTCATATATATGTATACCTTGTAAACTGCACCGAATCCGCCTTGACCTAGCTTGTTGTTCATTGAAAACTGATCTGTTGCGACTTCTATAGTCGCAAAATCAAATTGCAGAGACTGTGGACTTATCATGTCATCGTCAGCTGCAATAACATGTAACTCACTTTGAGGTTTTAATGTTTTGTATGATTGCCTTCTCTTCGAAATAGCTAGTCCTAAAGCGTTTAGCAGTACCAAAAATATAACTGCAGAAACAACAATCCCCACAATAGCTCCTGTAGAAATCTTTTTCTCATCTGGAAGAGGAGGACGCAGCGTGGGTTGAGATTCTGAAGGAGGTAAAGATGGCGTTCCACCAAAGGCACCACCATATGGATAACCATCCCACCTGAAAAAGCAGACCGGCTTGCCAACAACTCCACCTATGTTGCCACTGCAGCAACTTTGGTAAGTACGCACACTTTCTCGAATACAGGTTTCACAATCGTTAGAAGAAAGGCCTGGAATACACTGCATCATAGTGTATATACGAGCAGAATCTATTTGAGGGGATACCTCGGCTAGGTATCGTTTTTGACCAATTCGGGTGATCATAAATTCCATGAGCGCCGCCCATGTTCTGTTGTAAGCTGTAAGGTTCCCCTGAAACCTTCCAATGTTGTATAATGTTGCTGTCGGCTCTTGATCCATCTTGTTGAAAAACGAGCTGTTGGAGTAACGAACAAAACAGAACGTCATGTTGGTAGTTCTCCAGTCGAATGAGTCCGTCTGGTTAGGACAGTTTTGTGATAAAGCTTCGGACGCTTCTTGGATACAAACGGAACAGAACTTCGGATCACTCTCTGGAATACAGAGGCCTAAGGCATAGATCCTTCCAAGACCTTCACCGACCGAGTTGTTGTAGGAGCGATTGGTTTGAGAACTGACGTTGGAAGCAAGAGTTGAGAGGATGAAACGACGGTTTTTATCGTAAGCACCATTAGGAGTGAAAGTCATAGAATCTCCACATACTGGTGCTTCAGAGACGTGGCTCAAGCTAGCGGCAAGGACAAAACAGAGGATTAAAAACAGATTGTTCAGACACATTTTGCTCAGATGCTTGTTACAGATACTGAAACTTGAATCTAAATAAGAAAAGTCAATTTAAGAGCGATGATTTCGTCAAAAGCTCTTCCGTGTTTAGAATTTTCGTTAAACAGTGATTGCGAGCAGAGTCAATGTTTTGAATTTACCAATGCACTTTATACACGTGTTAGGTAAATGAGGAAAAGTGAACGTGGACCAATTTTAATTTTCCACAAGAGTAGCAGGTCCTCCACGACCAGAAGCTCTTCTAAGTTTATGTCAATAATACATCTAGAACCCTGTTAGACGATACTGCAACAGCCTGTACATCCTATGTTGAAGTTCTCGAGCTCTACAAAAATGGTGGAAGTAAAAACTCTCGCCCATTCGCTGAAGAAGAGGACTCTGATTTGTCGAGACTCTGTTTATAACATATTTCAACTGCTGATAGGCCACACCTTTATTAATTTGTATTAAATTCTTCTAGAATCCCCCTTATATTTTTCTATCTTAAAAATCTAAATATCAATCTCATGTTTAACAAATCATAACTTTCCTGAATTCATCCGAAATCATTTAACAAAATATAAAATCTAATTCATTTCATTAATTCACATGATTGTCAAAATTATTCAAGATTTCTCGGTTCCTAATCACAATAATCAAAAACACATTAAAATAAATTTATGAAAAGTAAGGGGGTGTATTGAAATATTGATTTCCAGTGATTTGAGTTTAAGTAGCAAATCATCTGTTTTTCAAACAAGAATTTCTAAAAATTCTCTAAAATCAAGTGTTATTGAACTAGTGATTTTAAAAAACAAAATCATATCCACTATTATTGGAAAAAAATTAAAGATACGATTTTATGTGATTCTTTGTGACTCTAAAGTTATTTAGAGGATTTTCCTAGTTAAAAATACAAAATTCTAATTTCATGAATTTAGGTGGAGTTTTATCACACAAATCATAAGAATTTCTCTGACTCATCTAAAATCATCTAAAATTTCATAAAATTCTAAATCATTCACAATCATAATCATTTAAAATATGTGGTTCTAATACACCCCTAAAACTTTCTACAATAATCTTCTCCTAAATAATGGATTACATCATGTTATTTATACATGAGTCATATAATTCCAAATCCCTATAAAATTATTTTTGTCTTTTACCTACTTGGACCAAAATGTTTTAAAGTTGAAAGTTAGGTCAAAAGTGGGTCTTCCCAATTACGATGCNGGGCAAAAGTGGGGCCCCCCCCCCCCCCCTAAGGACCCGTAGAAGGAAGTGCCCCTCCTACTACATTTAGAGTCGAAAGATTTTAATTGGAGATAGGAATCCCACATGAACTTCCCGATAAATAAGTAATAATACTTTATTAGTTGGTTCACGAATCGATCCAAATTTAATTAAATTTGAGAGAAGTGTTGATTAACTATTTACTTCGGATTTAATCAATTAAATTTTTAATTTAATATTAATTTTTGAAAAATATCAAAGTTTGAGTTGATTCACCCAATTGAACATTCTGATAATACCAAATCGAAAATTTCTCTAAATTCAAAGCTAAATCCATTTTTAAAAATTAGATTCAGTTATTATCTTCGTTTTAAATAACACCTAAGCTTGAATTTTTTTTTCAAGAATAAGTTCAAATTTATTGGTTTGAAATGTTGTTTTCTATATTTCAAACCGACAAATTTAAGTTCATTTTTTGAAACAAATTCTTAATAAGTATCTGTTCATCTCTTTCTAACAAGATTCTTGTGTTGAAGCTTAGCAACAATCACAACTTCGTTCTTAAACTCTTCCTTGTCCGGCATTTCTCCTTAGACGTTTGACTGCAATTTCAGTTCCATTTGGTAATATTCCCTAGATATTTACGTATGAGTAGCTTCTTAGCTTTCATGAAAAATCAAGACACTCACATATATAATAGAAAGAGA
Organism: Lepidium africanum; assembly: GCA_900406405.1. Taxonomy (NCBI): domain Eukaryota; kingdom Viridiplantae; phylum Streptophyta; class Magnoliopsida; order Brassicales; family Brassicaceae; genus Lepidium; species Lepidium africanum. The sequence continues at coordinate 1,666 of OVAX01003647.1, read as the reverse complement.
GAGGCCATATATATACCTTTAAACTTCACCAAATCCGCCTTGACCTAGCTTGTTCATTAAAAATTGATCTGTTGCCGTTTCCATTGTCGTAAAATCAAATTGCAGAGACTGTGGACTTATCATGTCATCATCAGCTGCAAGAACATGTAACTCACTTTGATGTTTTAGTGTTTTGTATGATTGTCTTTGATAAGAACTGACCGCCGGGAAAACACAGTAATTGATATATTAAAAACGATAAGAGCATCTTCAATGGTTATCCTCAAATTTTTTCTCAAAATAAGTAAAAATGAGATAAACTTAAAATGAGGGAGACTTTTGCTCTCATAGTTACTTTCATTTCCTCCCTCAAAAAAGAATATATTAAGTATATTCTATTTTTCTTTATATTTTTTTCTTTTAAAAACACCCTCTAACTTTTGAAATTAACAATATTATCCATTTATTCTTTTTGTGAAATTGTAATATAAAATTACAAATTCATTTAAATTATTTAAACATATAAAACAATAACTATTATTAATTTATGTTTATTTATGCATAAAATATAAACATATAAAAGATTAAGGGTTAAAATGCACAAAAAAGTTCATATAAAAATGAGGGAGGTGAATAGTGTTCCCTCAAATTTGAGGAGATACTATTCAAAAACTCATTTATTCCCTCAAAATGATATATCATTGGAGATAATTTTCTCTCATTTCTCTCTTCATTTTGATGTTTTCTATCAAAATGATATACCATTAGAGATGGTCTAAAGTGTACCAATTTTCCAATGGATATTCAAAGTCTAGGTCCCACCACCTAATTGCCTCCTAATTGTGCAACAAGCACACTATTCATATGTAATTGCATAATAGAAATTGTTTCCAAAACATTCAGACTCAAAACAATTAAAAGGATTAATAAAACTCAAGTCTTCAATTCTTCTTTGTTGTAACGTTCTCTGATGCAATTCCACTCTTCTCTAAGCAATACTGTTAGAACCTGCGTATGATCAGTGTAATACAATCGTGTACCGCAAGAAAGAAAGAAGAGANTGTTAGAACCTGCAACTGATTAGAGCAATGCAATCGTATACCGCAAGAAAGAAAGAAGAGATGGATTGATCGTTAACAGAGAAACGAAGCAAGCAGAGTCGAAGATGTCTTCTGGACTTAAGTAAACAGCCTCCGATTACACCTATATGTGAAACACGACGAGGATGATCACTCAGCCTTTACTCTGCAACCGGTTTTATCTTCTCTGAATCAAAACCAGTTTCAAGATCCTTGTATCGAATAATGAATAAGAGTAGTTACAGAAGAGATCAAGCTTTCCGTGTAGAAAAGCTTCAAGAGAAAAACAGAGGAAGAAGAAGAATCACTATTATCGAAAACAGAGGATCTCTACTTATCCTCTTTCTTTCCGCAATTCTTGATTCTATCTTCCGATTCTCTCGTCATCTTATCTTAGCTTTCAAACTCTTATTTATGTGTGTTTAGTCGGTTTAAGATCGATGGTTGTGATGAGATTAAGATCATGTGTTTGTAATCAAACGGTTTGAATCATCTTCTCACGCTCTGTTTCTTTATCACATTGATATACATATATATACGTACATACTTAGTAACAGAGCTTGATAAAGCTTGATCCTTTTACATTATCAAACAATACACTCTTCAAT
>OVAX01003645.1:0-18203 GCA_900406405.1 Lepidium africanum | reverse complement strand
ATGTCGATTATACGTCTTCGTATATATACACAGTAGGATTGATTTCAGGACATTCCCAACAGGTTGTTCTTAACGTTTGGGGTACGTGGTGTAGGTTTAAATAACGTTAAATAGGTTTTACTTCAAGTTAGGTAGGTTTTCCTATTCAATGCTGTAGGTTTTACTACTCTATGTAGGTTTAAATTCGTGTGATGTAAGTTTGTTTAACTTTACGTTATGTATGTTTAAGTTCATGTGATGTAGGTTTCATGATATGTGTTGTAGGTTTAGTACGGTTTTCTATTATACTACTCTTTGATGTAGGTTTTCTATTTAATGTACGATTGGGTCTTCGATGTAGGTTTTCTATTCTGTGATGTAGGTTTTTCTACTCTTTGATGTATGTTACTTTATATGCGATGTAAGTTTTAGTCTACATGCTGTAGGTTTTTAATCATGTGTTGTAGGTTTATTTCCTGTCTTATTAACACACAATTCCTTATCCAGCATATGTCGGCTGTGATGCTTATGTTCAAAAGAAGGCATTACCAGAGCGCCACTCCCTTCAAAAGCCAAAGAGCTTTTGTGGATCCCGAGTTCTCCACAATGTGGACTAAGGAGTACGCAAGGGACTTCCTCACTTGCAAGGGAAAGAACTTTAAGTTCTCTAAAGGGTATATGGATATCTTCAAGGGGGACGATGGTATGTACGCAACTGGTAGGAAATGGTGGTATGATGTTGAACGACCGTGTTAGCATCGACCTTATTGCATCAATTAGCTGGACAGTTGGGTAAGTGCGAGCTTCTTTCAATACATGGTTGATTGATTCAGCTATGTTTGTGGTCGTGATGTTGTACCTATTTCCAGAAAAATGAACCCGACTCCATAAACGAACATCCTCCTTCACTAAGTAAGCATGCAAACGAGGATTCAGGTTTTGTATTTATGCAAATCAGTCATTAAAATCTTACAACCTATACACCATTGCAGCTCTCTTAAATAGCCTAAAAGACTCTCCTCCTTTGAACCTCATCAAGATATTTTTCCGCAGATGGTACGTGCATATACCCCGAGCAGCTAGTGGGTAAATCTTCTTGATCGCATTCGCTATAGACCTATGCCTGTCAGAAATTATAGCCAGCTCTTTGTCGTCAGGGATGACACGGTTTAGTTGGGTGAAAAACCATTCCCAATATTCATCATTCTCCGTGTCAACAAGACCAAACCCGATTGGGAAAATGTTGAAATTTTCACCTTGCATTGTGGCTATTAGTAGAGTTCCTTTATATTTTCCTTGCATAAACGTACCGTTTACAACCACAACCTTCCACATGAAAGGAAATCCTTGGATACTCATATCGAACGCAATGAAAAGAAACTTGAATTTGTTGTCTTCATCGACCTTGAGCTTTATAAGTGTACTTGGATTTGCTCTCCGTATCGCAAATAGGTAAGACAGTAGTTCTACGAAATCCTTTTCAGAGGACTCTCTTATCAGCTCTTGTGCCGCCTTTAACACTCGATAAGTTTTCCAGTACTTCAACTACATACCAAAGGCGAACACCGGTTAAACGTACATTAGCATTACTAAACCTACATCACATATACAAAACCTGCATAACCAATAATAAACCTACATCACATATACTAAACCTACATCTCACATCGACTAAACCAACAGTACATACAACTAAACCTACATACGAAGCACATTAAATCTACATCACGTAAAACAAAACCTACATCACATACACTAAACCTACATCATAGACAAACACCAAACCTACCTCACAGAAAACCACCAAACCTACATCAAAGACAGACACGAAACCTACATCATTGAATTTAGGCCTACATCACATAATATAAAACCTACATCAAATAAAAAGCACATTAAACCTACATCACATAAAACAAAATCTACATGCCTTACACTAAACCTACATCTCACAACGACTAAGCCTACAGTCCATACAACTAGACCTACATAAGAAGCACATTAAACCTACATCACGTAAAACAAAACCTACAGTACAGAAACGTGCATTAAATGAGGTACACTTGCCTTAACTCCGTACCGTTTATTCAGACACTCAGCTACTTGAGCTGGCAATACTGAAGGACCTACTCGACCAACAAAATCTACATAAAGACGAGCAAGAATGTATGGAGTTGCTTTTCTTCCACTCATTAACCTCTCTGTGACAGAGCAAGTGTGTACTTTTACATATTGTTTAATGTGGAAGCATGATGTACCATCAATTACCCCTGCACGAAGTCTCCATTGGCACCCACCGACCCAACACTTGACACGCAACAACACCTGCATTGAAGCAATAATATCGTAATCAAACTGTCGTGTCACAGCTACCATCTTCAGCTGTGTCTCCAACTCCTCCTTATTTGGATAACATTGCCCAACAGCCAAGTCAACAGCACTCAATTCCAACCTCACAAACTCATCGCGAGATAAAACATCTTTCGAATTAGAAGAATTGTTTTCACTATCCCGAACGGTGTACTCTTCATCACCAGAACTTGCACCATCACGATCATCACAGTAGTCAAACCTACTAAAAACTTCGTCATATTCTTCCGCATAGTCTCCATCCTCTTGTAGGTTTTCTTCAGTAATCGATATATATTACAATCCATATTACTATAAATCAAAATTTAATGTTGGAATAATTGTTACCATATTACTATTATTCAAAGTTTAATACTATATCAAATAGTTACTGTTAGAATATTTAGAAACATTTGTAAATTAATTTCATTTTATTGATTTCCTAGATGATCATTTTAGGGAAATAAGAATTGATCATAAAGTTTCGACCAAAAAAAAGAATTGATCATAAAGTCCTGACCATTTTTATCATAGTTATGTACGTTTGAGAGCAATTAAAATTATTGTTACCATATTAATATTAATCAAAGTTTAATACCATATCAAATAGTTAATGTTAGAATATATTTGGATTAAATGTCAGATTAAATGACATGTTTCCCTTCTTCATTCCATTATTTCCTTTCCCTACTTAGACACAAGCATTCCCTATATACCTAAGGTTATTCCCACCTAATCCTAGTCTGATTTAAAAAGCATGAGCCAAATGCTACATGAAATCACAACCTTGTTGGTTCTCACCTAACGCTTTATAAAAAGTGCAAACTGAAAACAAGGTCTACACACATCAAGCAACTTAGGGTTTGAATTGAGGTTCAAGGCTCGGTGGGATTCTACTTGGACTAGCAAGTTAGATGCAATGAAGGTCAAAGAAAGTCCAAATATTTTAGTGCAATCCACAAGTTCGGGTTGATGCATAGACTCGATATTTACACTCAAAATTAAGGTTATCACTTAGCAAGGAAAGACATCAGGTCACAACATGTTTCAATCTAGTCATGGGGCTTAAACTAAAAATTCCTAGGATGGTGCAGTCGTAACTTTCAGAACAGACTAGTTATGCATCAAACAACTTAGAACGAAGGCATTGAATTTAGCATGTAACATGGCGAGTTGAGGTAGTACCTAGTGATTCCCAAAGAAAATCTAGACTCAATCTTATAGGCAATCCATGAGAATGCTAAATTTTTTTTTATGCAGGTTGAAGGATGCATGGGTATGCATGGCAAGTTGGAGGTGGCGAGTATGGGTGGAAAGAATGCTAAATGCAATGCAATGGAGAAAAAGGTAAATAAAGGAAATAGATTGACATATGTCTAGGACTCAACTCCCCCAAACTTAGTTCACACAGTGCTCTGTGTGAAAAAGAATAAAGGAAGGAATCCTAGATATAGGCTATAGCAAGCAAAAACATTAAGCAGAAGTAAAAACAGTGAAAACAAAGAGATAGAAGCTATGGATGTTACAATGGTTGTTGGGGTTTGTTGATTCAAGCGCCGAAGATATGAGATGTTGCATCATTCATCTCTTCATATGTATAGCTTGCCGGGTTCACGGTTGGTTCAGGCTGGTTGTCTTCAGCATGTTCTGCATGTTGGCTAGACTCGCCATGCTCGTATAGCTCATTTGCCTCACCATAGAGGTGAGCTCGCCAATTGTCACCATGTCTTGCCTTGGCAATGGCTTTCCTACTTGGCTTCCTCTTCACCTTTGTTCCCTAGCTTCGGCAGATGAATGGCGAGTTTGAGTTGGGATGGACTATGCTGAAGTGTAAGTTCCTTCAGTTGAGACTAAAAGCCTTTGAGGTGTGGCTGCATGCTATCTTGTGGGTAATTCGCCGTTGAACCTCTGTTTGATGTCCTCCATCTCTCTTTGTAGCTCCTCCCTTTCCTTAGCCCATTCATGACTGTCTTTTGTCAGCCCCTTCACTTTCTTAACCAACCATTTCCCTAGCTTATGCAGCTTGTCTATTCGCTTGTGAGCTTCTTTGGCAAGGATGCCCATCCTTGCTTGGCTAAACTCATCAAAGAAGTTCTGCTCAGGTTCTTGGTCATTGTCTACTGCAGCTGTGTGCAATTCAGGCGCTTGGGGCTTCTCAGGTTGTGCAGGCACAGCTCGCCTAAACTCATTCAATGGGTGAATAAACTCTATGTTCTTGACTACCTTCAGTGAGCTCAGTTATGTGCAATGTAGGATGATTTTTGCGTTATGATCTGATGGGTGATAGAGGTGGTACATCACTCCATCCTCTACACTATCCATGCTCAAAACGTCTGAAACCTGAAGCTTCTTTACATCCAAGTACCTTGGCTCCACGATGTGTATGCATCCTCCTCATTCAGCCTTACCCCACAAGCCATCAGAAGTGGAGCCACAATCCCTCCAATGCTAACTGCTTTAGGATGGTCACACTTGACTTGAAGTAGGGCTCTCTTCTTGTAGGCACAGAACTGTCTCGCAAGTATGCAAGCCAACCTTGTGTTCTCAGCGTCCCCAAGCAACTCCCTTCCATTTGGAGTGGTTCCCACTATGGTTTGCATGGCGCTATCGAGTTGTTCCATTTTTCCCAAGTTGATAGGCCTTGGAGATAGCCTTTTGAAAATCAAGCCAGCCATGACTCGCCTACTGTAGTTGATAGTATGGTTGCGAATCTGGCTCCCCTTGCTTCTTGACGGGACAAATGGTCTTTTCCCACTCAACATAAACTAGACATTGTCCAGTTCTTCTTCGTTAACAGTCGGGTAGGATGGCATGCCTATTGGAAAGCCATACAGTTCTTGAATTCCCCTCAGTGGCAATTTGTGAGACTCGCCATGCACCTTGAAGGTTATGTACCCTCCTCTATTGTTTTTCAGTATAGATTTGGTGATCTTCTCATACACTGTCAACTCGATCGTGGACAAGAACTAAGCTGTTTCTTCTTTGTAGCACTTGCATTCCATGGATGATAGCTGAGACAAGCCTATAATGTCTAACATTAGCTCCACATCTTTTGTTATTCCCATTAGCTCCATGGTTGGTTGATGTGGGTAGAGTGTGCCTTTGAAACCATTGAACATTAATGCTTTGTAGTAAGTTTCAGGCGTCTTCAACGAGCATGCTCTATTCTTGCGTGGTGCCCTTCTTTCACTCATCGCGATATAGGCTTGGTCGGTTGTGTACCCTTCATCCGTTAACTCGTCAATGCCTCCGAAGAATGCAGCCTCATCTTTGGCCGTCTTCGTTTGTGGCTTTTTCCATTATTGTCTGCTGGGCATTGCCTAAAATTGGCATATGGGATTTCCTCCTCGCTTGATGATGGCATGGCCATCTTCTTTTCTTTGCTCCTTATTAGTGGAACTTCCTCTTCATAATCCTCAGACTGCACAACTCGCCTAGCAGGTTGGCGAGTTGGTGCTAGGAGTTCTTCAGAACCTTCTCTGTTCAGCACCAACCTCCTCCTGCCTTGCCTATTTGTCTTCCTCGTCCTAGCATTGTGTTGCCTCTCCTCAGCAACGCCATCATCAAAGATTTCAGCTCTTGTACTGATGATGTTCTTACCACACATGTTGTCCTTGCTCGCCATTGTGCTTGGGGTTGATGTGAACTTGAACTCGCCGTTTGCTTCTTACTTGGTCTGACTTGTGCTCCCAAACTCACCAATATTCACTCTAGGTTTGTTGTCACTCTCTTGAAATTAGAACTTGCTGACAAAACAATGATGAGAGGGAAAATGACTTCTAGAGAGATAAGTTGAGTGTTTGAGGTGTGGAGAACTAAATGGCTTAAGCTCCATATATATAGGTGAAAGTGAGATGTGGTGAGCAAGGGCCCTACTGATATCATGCATATTTAGCTCATTTTGCATATCATTTTATCTTCATATTCATGCATTTAGTTGTATATAACTTCATTTTAGAGTCATTTATCTTAGAAGTTATTCATATTAGAATTTAGGATTGCATTTTGCATATTTTTTCGGTTTTTCGATTTTTAGGTGATTGAAACTCTATACAATGGAGATTGGAGCTAAAACAAAGACTTTGGACTCTTGGAGGTGGGAATCATGGTCAGAGAAGAGAATCTGAAGGTGAGAGCTTGAAGAATTGTGAGTTGTGGATCCGAAGCTCTTACCAAAACTCTCAAAGATGACAATGAATTAAGACCTTCCTCTCAACTAAATTGGATGAAATGTTGACACAAGATAGCCACAAGAGTCATCTTTCATTTGGAGGTGGTTTGAAGTCATTTGGATAAGTGGTTAGGAAGATACAACGATTTTACTCAACACATGTCACGACCCTCGACCACACCATTGACCAACACTTGCTCGATCTGCCTCATCCATCAGTTCTGGAGTTTCCCTCAACCCAAGGAATGAACAAGACCCACTAGAGCCTCTTTCCAAAACCAACCCAGCCATGACAATCGACCAAGCTTGGTAGATGGCCGCGGTCTATTTTGCTTGATTTTTCGGTTTTTTTCTTTATTTTAGCCGGTTTGTTCCGGTTTTCTTGGTCCAACCTTAGTGCTGGAAACCCTAGCTCCCCAAGGCTATATATATGTGGAGCTAGTCACAAAAAAAAAGATGAGAGATCTCATTCTTTTTTTTAGATCTAGCTTAGTTTTTGGTAGTGTTATTTAGAGAAAATAGAGAATTGTTGGAACCCAAGGGGAAGATGATCTTAGGATCATCTTCACCCATTTTTAAGTTTATATTTCCATTCTCTTCTCCTTATTTCATTTCTCTTATGTTTAGTTTATCTTATTTGTCTTGCTTTTCATTTGGAATGATAGAGTAATGATTGTTAGGGTGATGGTTAGGGAGATCTTTGAGTTTGATGGTTGATTCTTGTGCTTAGGTTGCTAGATCTTTTGATTCCTTCACTTAGGGTATGTTTAATGCTAGATTTGAGCTGGCCACTCAAAGATAGGTGCTAGGAAAATTTTTGCCCGAGAGGTGGTCGATGAAATTCCCGAAAGACTCTTTTGTGGGCTTTACTTCCTAGCCATTGAGAGATGTTGCCTAGTTAGTAAAGTGCTCTTAGTGAGCTTGTTTGATAATGCATTTGGATAATTAATCCAACAAATGAGAGTTTAGTTGGATTGATTCACTTGAATAGTGATTAGTGCCATGAGAGTGGGCTAATCTTGCTTTGATTGTAGTGACTCATGCCCTAGGATGGTTCTTAATTAGACTTATTGTATTTGATTGATTGTCATTCTCTTGATCAATTACCTTCCCATTCTCCTAATGCTTGCTTATCTTTTGTTCTTTTGCTGAAGTTGTTAGTCTTTTTTGTGCTTTTGTATTTGTTATTGTTAAGTAGTCTTTAGTTTCTAATCACCTCACCTATTGCTATAGCTTACATCAAAGTTCTTGTAGTCCTAGTGTGTTGATTCTAGATTCTCTGTGGGTTCAAACCANTAGTCCTAGTGTGTTGATTCTAGATTCTCTGTGGGTTCAAACCACAAGTGCTTTACAATGACAAGTTTGTTTAAGCATTTGTTGATTATAAATGTAATTGATTGTTTTTCCGAGTATGCAAATGCTTGACATCACCTACTCCGCCACTCAACACTCAAACCAACCACAAGATCTATGTTGCATTCTGCTCCATTCATTCAACACACCTAAAGCAGCCACATGTTCTCTGCTTTGTTCTGAACCGCGCGCTCAACTCCCTTAAAGTAACCACAAGTTGTCTGCACCATTCTGCACCACACACTTCAACTCGGTAGTACTATTCACTCGAAGTGACAACCTTCTAGATGGCCCAGTTTGGGCTTCACATTGGCCAACTCGTTAATGGACCTTCGAGTCCTATTCATGAAGCCCGAAAATTCAGCTTGATCCCTTAAGTGCTTAGTGACTGGTCCTTTCCTTGTTTGATCGTGTTCCTACAAGACAGAGACAAAAATGCAAGAACTCGAATCGAAGAAAGGCTTAGTTTAAGCAAGTCAGTTTGAGTTCTATGATCAAACCTAAGTAGTGAATAAGAAATGATAATGTACTTAAGTGAGTAAGTAGGATAGGCAATAGGGATTCATTCAAATTGCTTCTCATGAATTTCTCATATGCTATCACTCACCAAGTACATCATCATTCACCCTAGCAACTGAATTCCAAATTTCAAAAATTAAATGACCGAAATTTCAAACTTAAAAGCAATGTTTCAGCAAATGCAAAATAAAAACTTGAAAATAAAAGAAATAGATACTAAAAAGGATAGACATGGGATTGCCTCCCAAGTGCACTTGTTTTTAGTCTCAAGCTCGACTCTTCACACTGTCAGTTTAGTGTGTTGTTTCAAGGGAAACCAGAGTTTCCTTGTCTTGATCCTCAACCTCTGAATCCTCATCCAGTCCTGTAACAGTGAAGCTTTGGCCCTCTATGGTTGGCTTTCTTGAATCATCATTCAAATTAAACTCCACATTATCAGTTCCCCCCAAATCCAATTCAATGGTCTTGTTCTTGAAGTCAATCACTACGCTGACTGAGGCTAAGAAGGGTCTTCCCAAAAGCAGTGGATCTTGAGGTTCTTCATCTATGTTTATTAGTACGAAATCAGTTGGGACTTCAACGTTGCCAATCCTAATGGGCAAATTCTCCAGCAAACCATGCGGTAAGCGAGTGCTCTTGTCAACTAGCACTAAAGATAGCTTGTTGGGCTTATAGTTGTTGAATTCCAACCTCTTTGCCACTGTGAAAGGCATAAGGCTTATAGAAGCGCCAAGATCACATAGCCTCTTCTTAAAGTTGAGATGACCCAATGAACAAGGTAGAGTGAACGATCATGGATCCTTCAGTTTCCTCAACACAACCTTAGCTTCAGCCATAGCTTGATTCTCAAAGCTCTCAAGAAATTTTGATATTGGGAAATCAAAACAAACGCATCAAGCAGTGGGATTTTAAGCTCAACCTCTTTCATCTGCTTCTCAAAAAACTCCTTAAATTTCTGACTTTGATCCTTCTTGAGGTGAGTGGGAAAAGGTGCTTGAGGTTTTGCAGAATTAGGCTTCGGCATTGCAGGTTCAAAAACAAGTTCTGCAGCAGCTGTAGGTGCAACTCGCTGGGTAGAGTGGCGAGTTGCAGTGTCGAGTTTTGAAGGATTTCCTGTTTCAGCATGTTCACCCTCCCCTTCTTGGCGCACACTGTCCTCGGTGATTTCATTCAAGAAGCCAAGAACAATGAAGAATAGTTAGAGAGAAAAACTCATATTTACTCAAAGAGGCAAAAACTAGGGTAAAAGTTGTGTCCAACGATTTTCGCTTAAGAAAGTATATATAGGGCCCAACAAGCGAAAGCCCTATTTGATAAAACATAAAACAAAGTCGGTCTAAAATAAGTGAAGTCGGTGGAAGACACTTCAGGGTGAGTGGCGAGTTCAGTGCAGTGCAGTTCAGTGCATGACCCAGAGTCCTCAAACACGCCTGTCTGGCGAGTCTGTTTCTGGCTTGACTGCAACATGCTACTTGCATGTGCCTGTCGAGTTTGGGTGATAAGTTGGAGCTGTTTTGTTGTGCAGTCTTCTGACCTGAGGCGTTTTGTCTAAGCTCTTCATGTTCATGCCCAACTTGATGTTTCCAAGCCATTTTGCTCTAGAATGCTCCAATTTGTTCTTAAGTATCTGAGATGCTCCAAATGCTATGTATATGCTAAAATGATCCTAATGGGACTCTAAATTGTGTGACATGTAATAAGAATGAATGCAAACACATACAAACTATGAAGCTAAAATGGGGTAAAATGCATGAATATCAGTTTTTGATAACAAGATTTTTACCTAATTGTTAAATTCTATTACACTAAGATGTCGATGCTGTATAATAGGTGTCAATCCAAGCAAGTGTAACTAGTGAATAGAATATGATAAACTACTCTAATTCAAGCCAAATCAAATCAAGTGTTTATTATCTATCAACCTCAATGATGAAACAACGAAAAACATAAATAACAATCAAATAAGCAAAGTATGAATTTAACAGAATAATGGAAATCAGTTGCAGTGGAATCAGAAATTAAGTGTAGTGAAAGTAAAAGTAAAGTGCAGTAAAAATGACTAAGAAAAATATGAGAAAAAGGGTTTCTTAGGGGGCGGAATCATGGACCACCATTTCACTTAAAGTCACTGAATCGCTTAACAAACTCAAACCGGATATCTAGGCAGCAACCCTATAACTATTGAGTCCACTCTCGTGGCAAACAATCTCAGAAAAAATATTAACTGACCCTATATCATAAGTGTTTAACAACCTGACTGGCATGAAGCAACAATTAAAACGAACCTAATAAACACCTTAGACAATTAAGCTAAGGAAGTAAATTTCTGAGACGGTTGGATCAGACAATTCAACGCACCTATCGGGAGTTAACAGTCTACAATCATGTTTCAATTGATCAAATAGAAACAAGCATTAACAACACCGAAACGAAAGAGATCTAAACCATTCTACTCTTAAGCTACTTAGATAACTTTAAGATCCACGCTAGCATAGTCAGTTTCCTGAGGAACCCTAAGTTAACTACTAAGAAACCATAGGCAGAATAATCAAAATAACAACCAAAGTGGATGACATGATTATGGGATTCAGAAAGTAAACTTAGAATAAAATAAAACTGAAACTAAATAACATAAAACGAATGTAAACTCTTGTTCCAGAATTATAACAACGAAAAGCTCTAAAGGTTTCTAGAGCAGCAGTAAAACTTAGATAATACGTCTTAGTAACACAAAGGAGGTATTTATACTAATTCCCCGTTAAACTTAGAAAGTAAAAATGGAAAACTAAGAAAGATAGGTGACTCGACTTTGTGGGTCGAGTCGAGTCATTGGGCCGTCAAAAGTAGAGTTGACTCGACCCATATGGTGCGTTAGAATCTGATGAGATATGAGGCCCATTGTGAGTTAATCTTATGACACCACGACATGATTCGAGTTGCCATTGGAATCCAATCAGAGTTACCGTGAATTTGTTACAATTTGCGGTGGCTTTGCATTATGAGTTGCCATGACTTTCCAAACTGACTCGTCGTGACCTTCCAAATTAAGTCGCCGTTGATTTGTGATCTCTTGTCCAAACTTTCTGAAAATAACTTTGAATGCAAGGCTCATGCTATGCAAGTGTAACTTATACGAACAAATTAAAAATGACTCGAATGTAATGTAAATGTAATTGATATGTATGAGAAGTGAACTAAAAATGACACATAAAACGTGCTAAAATGTGTGTATATCAACTCCCCCAAACTTAGACCTTGCTTGCCCTCAAGCAAATGAAAAGAACTAGGCTGGAGAAGAAGTTGCAGACAAAGGGAATGTCGTGCCTCAAACAACAACTCATCAAATTGGAAACCATAAATTACATGTTAACTCGTGTACCTTAAGAAAAACCACAATATACTCACATTCAAGCTTAGCATCCAACTCTAACATTCCTAGCACCTAAGCTAAACTTTAAGAACACAGATTCAATCCCCTATTTCTAGTGGTGCAGGCCTCATGAGGGACTATAGATCAATGAACAACAGACTCGACTTCCCTGAACTTAATAGTATTTAGTCAATTTATCACTTCACATTTTACTTGTTTTGTTTCAATTCAGTACTTTGCCAATTTTTTTTTTGTGCAGCAACTTGAGTCAGATGTTCGTTTCATGTCCCTTTTGGGGATCAACAAACATGTGATAGTTGCTACAAATTCTCTCTCGAGTCGGTTTACACAAGCGTGCGAGCCAACAGGTTTACGCACTCTCCTAGCAGCTTCATCGAGTTTTATGAGAGATTGATAGGTGGATTTACAGAAGTGTGAGAGTCTACGAGTTTACGCACCCTCCTAGGTGCTTCATCCCGCCAGGATACACAAGGATGTACGGGTTTACGCACACCCCTGATTCCCTTTTTTGGCATCCTATCGCTTATTATTTTCGGTTGATTTACACTGCAGTGGATCATGTTAAGTACAAGAAAAGAATACGTCCAATGAATCTATAGGCCCTAATTCGGAAATTTAAAGTTTAGTTATAAGGAATTAAACCGTGTCTTTTGAATAACAACACAAGTACAGATTTCCTAGACGAACGATCTACTCATCAGCTTTCTAAAGAGGAAAATCGCAGTTCATAGGGTTCACTGTGGTTACTAACCAACAACCTAATGAGAGTGTCTATCATCAACAAGATTGATTTCCAAATACAAATGCAGCTAGACACAATCTTACATGGATGCATAATGACATGACACTCTTTTTATGATTTTTGAAAAACTTTTATTTTTTATTTTTTTGTGTTTTCTATGCCTTAGATGCCATGCATGAACTAGATGGGATGCATGAGCTAAATGGAAATGAAAACTAAGAAACACATAAAACATGTTAGTAACTTCTAGGACTCTCCCCCAAACTTAAACGACACAGTCCTCTATGTAATCGAAGTCTGAAAGAAAATCCTAGAAAACCCAACGCAAATGGTATATACAATGAAATGAGAGTTGGAGTTATTTACCTCAACGGAAGATTGACCAATCGGCTGGATCCACATCCATGCTATCGTCCTGAGGTTGTGGCTCCTGCTGTTGTTCCAGAGGTAAGGTGTAGTCGAGGAAACTTGAAGTCGACCGCAACAGATCCAACAAGTCCACTTCTGCATATTTACTCACACCATGAAAATAATTTACGGAATGCTTGTTGAAATGAAGCAGGACTCGAACACCGGTGCTGACTTGGATAACAACTCGAGTCACTTTTGCTGCTCGTGTGTTAGTGACTCTAAAAGTAACTAAAGTTGTACCACTAATGACTCCACATATACTAATGACTCAAAAATACACTAGTAATCATGATAATGGACTTGACATAAAGGAAATCTTGACTCCATTTCAAAAAGAATTATGGACTTGACGTCCACAAATTATTGGACTCGACTTGTAATAATTAATGAACTCGATTCTACTTTTTTTTCCTCTTTTTTTTGGAAGTAAACTACTCGACCGTTCAGGATGTCAAAAGTCGGGTTGAAATCTAGATCACTAGATTCCTGAAATCAAAACAAAAGAAAGAAAATAACTTAGTTCAAAAATAAAAAATAAATATTAAAAAGGATATCATGGGACTTCCTCCCAAGTGAGCTCTTTTAAAGTCATTGAGCTTGACTCTTTGCTCGTATCAGAGTTTGGCAGGTTCGTCAAGAAAAACAGAAGTTCTCTCGGGCACACTGTCATCAGCTAGATACTGTTTCACTCTCTACCCATTCATTGTGAATTCTTCACTATTTTTGTTAATCAGAGTTACCGCTCCATATGGCAAAACTTTTTGGACTTTGAACGGACCAGACCACCGTGATTTCAGTTTTCCAGGAAACAACTTCAGTCTTGAGTTGAAGAGAAGCACTTGATCACCAGCTGTGATACTTTTTTGCGCTATCTTCTTACCATGGAATGTTTTAGTCTTTGCCTTGTAGATTTTCAAAATTCAAGAACTTTGTAGCCCAAACTGCTTTGTACTCGATTTCAACAGGAAGTTGACAGGATCTCCCATACAACAACTGAAATGGGTTTCTTCCAATTGTGGTCTTGTGAGCTGTTCAATATGCCCATAAAGTGTCATCAAATTTCATAGCCCAATCTCTCTTAGATGCACCAATTACCCTTGACAGTATTGCCTTGATCTGTTTGTTTGAAACCTCCATCTGACTGTTGGTTTGTGGGTGATAAGGTGTAGCCACCTTATGCTTCAATCAAAAGTAAACTTGGCTTCCATGCATAGCAGGCGAGTCAACGGTCTTGCAATTTTTGAGAAATCCTTGACGAATCTCCTATAAAATCCAGCGTGACCCAAGAAACTTCGGACATCCTTTATTGTCTTAGGAGGTTGCAGCTGAACCATGACCTAATCTTGGCTTTATCAACCTAAATCCTCTATTATTATATCTTGTGTCCTAAAACAATACCTCCCCTGACCATGAAATGACATTTCTCCCAGTTCAACATCGAATTAGTTTTCACACACCTGCTAAGTACCCTACACAAATTCGACAAACAAGAGGAGAAGGAAGAACCATAGACAGAGAAATTGTCCATGAAAACTTCAACCATCTCCTCGATCAGATCAGAAAAAAAATAGAAGTCATACAGCGTTGAAAAAGCAAGTGCATTGCATAAACTAAATGACATTCTTCTATATGCAAATGTTCCATATGGACAAGTCAAAGTGGTTTTTTCTTGGTCATCAGGGTGTATACGGATTTCAAAGAATCCACTATACCCATCTAAGAAATAGTAGTATTTGTGATTAGCTAACCGTTCAATCATTTGATCAATATAAGGAAGTGGGAAATGATCTTTCCTAGATGACGAATTAAACTTCCTATACTCAATGCACATTATATGGCCAGTGATAGTTTGAGTGGGGGTCAATTCATTCCTAACAACAGTAATTTAGCCCTTTTTAGAGACACAATGAACATGTCAAACCTACTTACTATCAAAAATTAGATAAATGACATCAGCATCTAGCAACTTAAGAATTTCCTTTTTACCCCTTCCTTTAGATTTGGATTCAACCTCTTTTGAGGCTCAATGCTTGAATGTGATTTGTTTTCAAGATGAATCATATGAGTGCAAAGACTAGGTGATATGCCTCTAATGTCAGCTAAAGAATAACCTATTGCTCTCCTAAACTTTCCCAGTTCAGTTAACAACATGTCCAACTCAACATGACTCAAAGCATCATTCACAATGATAAGATAAGTACAATTAGGGCCCAAAAAGCATACCTTAGCCCTGCAGGGAGCGGTTTAAGTTCCACCTTAGGAGTTATGAGCTATGTCTAGTCGTCATTGACAGTCATGGGAGTTGACTTGACTAATTTCAACTCGAGTTGGGTCTTTGAGCTCGGAGCGAGAACTGTCAACTCTTTGCTAACTCTTGTGACTTTGGTATTTGTTTCAAAACCTCCTCAATCACAATTGACTCTGCTTATGTACGCCCAAAAACTTCCTCTAACACTCAATTTCCATTCTTAAATACCTATCTGTTGCTGGCTTGGTCAAGGCAACTTGCAGTTCATCTTCTGCTACTAACTCCTCTAGTAACTCGTCAACTAAAATATCCGTCTCCTAAATTGAGAACACTTTGGTCTCAATGGTTTGTTTCTTCATCACATCATTGATGTTGAACTTCATTTTGAGGTTTGGACTCAGATTCAACTCGATCGTTCAATTCCTCACGTCAATCAGTGCTCTTGCTGTAGCTAAGAATGGTCTTCACAAGAAGTTAAATGAACAATACCTTGATTTAGAAAATACTCTGTTAAACATACAAATTCATACCCATTATCACTTTGTACTCATTGAACTCTTGTTTAAATTGTGTTTTCGTCAAACCCAAGAAGTTTTTAATATACTTCCTAGTTTCGCTTTTGTCGTTTAGCAAATAGATCCAAACTCCTCTAGAGTAGTTATCAACAATTGTTAAGAAAAATCTTGCATCAGAATGTGAGACTTGTCGATATGGTCCTGACAATGCGAATCCTATGTCACCTCTGGTCCTTTGTCTCAAATCTTTCCGAAGATGATATGGAAGGCTCCCGTGTCTGCTACTGTCTTGCAAAAAACAAGCCAAATGGTCACTTGTCGAGTTACTATTCCTGGAACTCAAACATTTGTAGGCATGTCAAATGGGTTAGCCCGCGTCCAACGGGCCCAATTATGCGGATTTTGTTTTTCTTATTGGACTGCAGTGGGTTGACCCGCCATGACCGCAGACCAAATATTATTGTCCAGGCTCGGTCCGCTAAGACCAGCTGGTTAACGGGCCGGCCCGCAGGTTTTTTACTATTAAAATTTGTAAAAACTAAAAGTTATAAGTTGAACTTGTGACTTTGACAAGAGAAGGGAAGACTATAAACACTGAGCCACAACCAGTTTAATGAACAATGATTTCAATATGAAATATTTAAATGTACTTCAACGTTTAAATGAGAACAGATATCATTGTTTACAAACTATGGTAAATCAGTTGGATAATAAGCATACTGCTACGAGTCTATGACACATCATTTTTATTTAACTGTAAAATTTGGAATTTGTCATGTAATTACGTTTCATTATTTACATTTTACTAATTACATGCTAATTCAAAATTTAAATAATATATTATGCAAAATTTCTAAACATTTGCACAAATATATGATTCTTGTTTATCACAAGTTTATCGATCGAAGACTCCCACTTGCTCTAACTCTCTGCTTCTATCATACCAATCCTTATTATTCCCATTCCAATGCTTCTTTAGGGGTTCTTAACAAACAAAGGAAAGAATTCCAGGAAGCTCGAATGAAGCAAGAGATGGTTTTGATGAAAAGACAACAACAAGAACAAGGTCAACGTAATGGTAATACATATATTTATCTTAACAACATGTTTGGATCAATATCATGACCATTACTACCACAACAAATACCACTTATGATGAAGGCACCAACAAGAACATGGTTAAGATTGAAAAAAAATCCCAAAAAATATTTAACATTGACAATCATCAATAAGATTCTGCTAAAAACCCTTTTGATTTCTCCTTCTCACAGCGTTTGTTAGATCCTAATTACTACTTGGAATCAGAGGAGGATGAGAAGGAAATTTAAAAAAAATAAAAAAGCAATCTATGATATGTTCTTAAACAACAACAATAATAACATGGTCAATCTTGACACCAATGATATAACATCTCTAGTTAATTCAGAAGATACAAGTTACTTCAATGAACCAAATCATGAGATAATGAGTCTAATGCTAAAACCTAGGGAAAAAAAATTATAGAACACAAAGAAAACCACAGATCTGATACCAAGAAAAAACAATGATCTTAATATTTTGTAAAACGATCATACCAAGCAAATCATTGTACATGAGACCTAATTGAAACCAAGCAAGAACAATTCACACTTGAATCAAAAATTGGATTATGATAGCATGCATATTTAGCTTATTTTACATATCATTTTAGCTTCATATTTATGCATTTAGTTGTTTATAACTTCATTTTAGGGCCATTTAGTCTAGAAGTTATTCATATTACAGTTTAGGATTGCATTTGCATGTTTTGAGTAATTTCTAGGTGAATGAAGCTTTTACTTGGGAGTTTGGGCATTCAAGTGAGCATGGAGGAGTCTTGGCAGCTTGGATGGTTATGTGGAAGCTCAAAGGTCGGAGAAAACCGAAGATCGGACGAGCAAAAACAATCCAAGGTCGCGGCCTCGACCGGCCCATCGACCACGACCATCCCGATCCATCCCAAGGTCGCGGCCTCGACCGGCCGATCGACCCGCATTACCCGATCAGTTCGTCCGTCCCGACCCGTACGTCCATCCGTCCGTCCTGGAAGTCCCGCGTACCGAAGACGTCCTACGCCCGTGCCGATCCATACGTACGTCCAGCGACCTGACGATCGACCGGATCGGGGTCAAGGGAAATTCTAGAGAAGTTTGCGGACATTTCGGTCGACCGGTCTGACCCGAATGTCCTGTCCCGAACACATCACCCGTCCCGGTCTCGCCCGCCTTCTGTCCCGGTCCGGGTCGATGGCCTTGGTCCGGTTTGGAGATTTTCTGTTGGGATTTGTACAATACTTTCCCCACACAGGATCACTTGTAAAACAAGAATNCTGTTGGGATTTGTACAATACTTTCCCCACACAGGATCACTTGTAAAACAAGAATAACTATTGAATCAAGAAGAGTTTTCGGACATACCTTTAGGTCCTTTGTTTGCAGTGGAATGTTTTGATTATAACCGTGATTTCTAGCACTCCAAATGTTGTGCCTCTAATGGTATCCACACTC
>OVAX01003644.1:0-18208 GCA_900406405.1 Lepidium africanum | reverse complement strand
AGAGGGAGAAACGATTTTGTGAGAGAAGAAGAGAGAAACAAACTAACGTTTGTTTGTTGTCCGATCCAAACGTGAAAGGATTCGAAAATCCAATAGTTTAGTTTAATAGTTATATAATAACTATTCAATTAAGGTAGTTACATATTCATTAATGGTTGTGCCATTTAGAAGAGTGAATGTTTGTGTCTTTTAGTTAAGTATCAAAACATCATAAGTAGAAGAGATGCAACTCTTAGATTGTGTCTATTTGTAATTTATCTAAACAGTTTTGTATTTGATGTAAAACAAACGAGTTTCAGATAATTATAGAGTTTTTATTTTGTTCTTCTTTATACTTTGTCGTCATTCTCTTATCTTCTTCTATAAACAAATCGATATTCCAACACAAAAGAGTAATCTAGAATCTGGAATGCTCAGTGGTAGATAAGATCTCATTATAGTCTCCGAAAAGGATCCAAGGGAGGTTCAGGTGCCTGTAAGAAGTGTGAACAAATCAAAGATCATTCTAGAGTTGTCTTCTGTCAACTTCAAAATTTGATCCATAAACATCTGAGCAAATAAAAGAAATACTAGAAGCCACAATCTGAATACCACATGAAATATGTTGAGCACTAATCATAAGAGGAGTAACTTGAACATCTTCATTATGACAGAAGTAGATACTACCGAGGCGGTGGTGATCATAATTCTTAAAAGCTTTCCAGCCATGTAAATCAGCATGCAGAATTGAAAAAAAACCGATCTTGTTGAACTCTAGTTTCAATTAAAATTCCAAAATTAGGTTTGCAATCTTTTACCCATTTCTTAACAGCAGCATGCTTGTGCGGGTTATTGAAACCACGCAAGTTCCGGGAAAAAAGTTCATCATAGCTTATGAGAGGAAGCCTTCCGCGATATAAAGGAAACAAAATCCTTAGATTTGGCAGTAGCTTTACGCAAAGACTTAGCCTGAATCTTAGGTTTCTGAGAATCTAAAGATTCCAGTAAAGTAGATTCCACATGAAAGCGAGAGGGGGATATAAGCTTAGCTACATTAAAACACGATATTGAATCAAAACAAAATATGATTTTAGACCTGTCCGGGCATGATTTCACCGTTAGTGCCACTGATATTAATTCTGGTGTAAAGACAAGCTTTGTAATGAGATTCTATAATGTCTCTTCCAAAGGCTTTGTCTACTCCAACTCCACAGTAGTACGGTCCCTAATTTTCATCGACACATTTAATTATTCCATTTTGAACAAAATCTAGATTTTGGATTGATCACCGGAAAAATGCTTTACTTGTGGACCTGGGTAACCACCGACCGGCCAACCTACCGGCCACTTGATATCCTTTTGTAGCAATGTGTACTCTTGCTCTATTCCGTACCTTAATATCAACATTATTATTTTGGAATATTGTTTTTGAGATGTTGTTTTAGAGGCCTGAAACCCAAAACAAAATCGATCCGAATTAGAGAAACCAAACCCGAGAAAACACTCAAATGGATCATAAATCTATGTACCCGAAAAACAAAACTTGAACTCGATCTGAAACCAAATCAAAAACTAAATTTTTGCCTTTTAGAGTTTCTCTAATATTTTCTCAAAAATTTTGAATTTTTATATAAAATTCTCGAACCCGAACTCGATATATACAGAACCGAGTCATATCTGATAAATAAAAAATATCTGAATAAGTCTTAAACAAAAAAACCAAAATACCAAAGTTTGAGGAACAGAACCCGACAAAATACCCTCACCATAATGTAAGTGTGGTCATTTTTTGAAATCATACGTACATACGACCAAGAGGTCTGGTTATGTCTTCCAAAATTTTCGGTAGAAAGAAAAGTCCTTTGAAATTTCTTTCCAATATTGTAAGTTTTCGTAGCTTAGTTATTCATTTAAAAAACAATTTTTTCTATTAAATTTTTGTTAGTTTTAAATTTTTATATAAAAGCCCATAGTAAACACTGCCTTTAACCATTTTTTAAGAATAGTTATGAACCATATGCTAGTTTTTATCCTAAAGTTTATAATATGGTCAAAATGAAAGTGTTTCTCACTTTAATATATAAGACTAGGATTCAACCCGCGCTATAGCGCATGATCATTTCTCAGTTTTATTGCTTTTTGATATGGTATAAAAATGTTTCTAAAATTTACTAATTTGATTATATAAAAGTCACTGGAATCCCGCTTAAATATATTTTATAAGCAAATTAATGGTGATATGAATGAGTTTCAAGCTTTCAAGCCCAATCGAATTGCATTGTTTGTTTAAAAAATAATAAATTTGAAAACACAAAAAAAGTTTTGGAAATAGAAGCAAACAAATTAAGGCTATCAAACAATTTACTTTTCATTTATTCTCCGAATCTCACAAACAAATTATATCTAAAAACTTGAGACATTCTACAAGAAACAATATAGTTAAGACTCTAAGACCCATACTAGCTGGTGGGTTGAAATTTTTTTTTTTACGTATAAATGTCACAAATGGCGAAGAGGAAATGATGGTAAGTAAAGTTGTTTTTACGTTTTCCTTTGTTAGTAAGTAGTGATTATGGCTGATTTATACTCCAGATGTTTTAAATAGCACATAATGTTTCTTGTTTGAATTCTCAAAGCAAGTCCCGGAAGTTTTTGTGAGGTTCGAGCCACAACTAAACGACCAAATAACTCTTTAAACATGATACAGGTCAAGGAATTCTGTTGAGGCCAGTCGGATAGGTGATGAGGTATAGTTTGGAAATGGTTGGAGCAAGTTCGTGAGAATTCATACCATTACTGTAGGATACATTCTTATTTTCGAGTACAAAGGGAGTTCGCATTTTTATTTTTTTTATTTTTGATCCTGATGATTGCGAGCTCATCATCAATTAATCGTTAGCTTGTAATTGATTTTTCCTTCGATAACTTTATTTTTATATATTAATCAAGAACTTCCACTATCCTAAGACTTATGTAATCCGGATTAAATTTATGTAATGAAATAAGTTTGTTGGTGATCAAAAATAAAATAAAAATATATGCATTCTTACCAATAAATTTCTTTGACAATGGTTTTCAATATGAGAGATGGGATTTTAACATTTTTTATAATAAAAGTAACTTACTTACTTTATTATACAAAAATATTTGGAATTCAATATAATTTTTTTTATTGTTTGGTATTTAAACAATATAGTACATTTATGATTTTAATTGTAATTATATATATATATTTTAATTATTTCTGCGTGTTCAATATATAATATATATCGGATCATTTGAAAATGATTTGAAGATTATATATTCAACAATATAAATAATTCTGATTAAATAGAACAAATATTAAACAGATTTTAACAAATGCTAATAAAACATTCATCAAAATATTGGCCTAAAAAAATTCTGATATGGGTCAATCCTTAAGGTTAGGGTTGGACAGTCGAAAATGTTAAACCAATAAGATATTTTTTCATATTTAGTTATAAAAATATGTTTAAATAATATTGTGAACTGCATTTTTTAATAAGAAAAAAAAGATTTCATATAGAACTGACATTTACTTATTTGATTATGAATTAGTTATTGGATTTTTGATTTTAGGATTTATAAACATATATATATATATATATATATAAATTGGTTTTTTAATAAACTAAACACATATAAGTTGAGTAAATAAAATTAATTATAATAAATAATTGACATTTATAGGTTTTAAATTATTTAGAAATTAATAGTTGATTATATATCACGATAAACAATATAGATATATTCTGAAACACTAACATATCATCTTATCAATTGGTATTAAAAAAATCGTTGAAATAAATACAATTAATAATGAATATATGATATGTCTGCATTTTGGCTCATTTAGAAGCATAATTTAGCATATTTTGTATCCACATTCATGACATTCTTATCATTTTAGAGTCCTCTTAAATTCATATTACATGCTTTGCATTAATATTGCATACATTTGCATATGTGTGATTTTAGATACTTTGGAGCATATTTTGGATCGTTTTGGATGTGAGCACCATCATGGGTTTGATTTGAGGGATGAGCACAACAAAGGAAGTAGCTAAATGTCCATTTAGCTCAGCTCGTGATGGCCACTTGCCCTCATTTGGCCGAGTTGCACCGGCCCAGAAACGTCAAACCGAAGCACCAGAAGCTGTTTTGGAGATTTTCAAGTGAGCTCTCCCCTTGAGCTCGCCATAAGGGGGCAAGTTGACCTTCACACAATCACCACTCGCGCTCATGACTCGCCCAACATGGTGAGTGTCGAGATTTTCGACTAGAAAAGTGCTACTCACCCTCACAACTCGCCATACATGGCCGAGTGAACCAGATATCAGAAGAAAGAAACTTGACTCACCTGCATGACTCTCCAGAACTAATGCGAGTGACATCTAGAAGAACTGAAACCAGACCACTCGCCTACTCCATTCTCCTACCCCACTCGCCAACATGTTGAGTGGACCTGCTGGGTGGGCTTTTCAGAACAATATTTCTTTACTTTTCTAGAGTTTTGCTAAGTGAGTTATAAATAGCCTCTTAGCCTCCAAAAACACAATCCACGTTTTTGCCTCTTTGTTCTTGAGAAAAACACCACAAAACTCTCTCTACTTTTGTAATCAGATCTATAGTTTAATTTTAGGTATTTGGCTCTGAATTTTATATCATTCTTCTTATCTTTCTTTGCTCTTTAAGATTATATGCTTGTTTTTAAATTCTGGGTTTATGTTCTTGGTGACGATATCTAAGTAGATCCATTAAGGTGATTAAGGAGATGGGCTAGATCTTTGTAGATCTAGGGGTTTGATCACTTGTTCAAGCTCTTTCATATTTAGATCTCACTAATCTAGGTGTGCTTCATGCTTATTTCGTTCTAGCCATTGTGTTATTGCTTGATATAACCTATGATTAGAATTTGCTTCTTTTACCTAAGAGATTAGTTGTTTAGGGAGTACGTTAGGTTTAATACACTATTTTTCATGCCTCCTTTACTGTGGATCACCATGAGAATGGATTTAGTTACAGCAAAAAGGAGAGGTTTTGTTTTCATGATAATGATTATAAATTGCTTATGTTTCTTGGCTTAAAGATCAGCTCACTAGGTTGTTGGAGAAGTGATTGGCCCTCGGGTTTGCTTAGATTGATTATCCCATCTCCTCATGAACCCATCTTCATCATTGTTTTTGTTATTTGCTTTGCAATTGCTGCTATTATCTACTTCTCTTTCAATTCACTGCTTGTTATTCCACTGCTTTTTTTTTTACTGCTTTAACTGTTATGTTGTTGTCAATGCTTTGCTTTTATTTTGATTTGGTGACAAAATAATTGCATGAATTGGCTTGAATTAGAATAGTTTATCACATCCTAAGTGTTAGCTTCACACCCATTTGGTTCAATAACCCTTTATGCTACATGGATTTGAATAACTAGGTGGCAAAATCTTGTTATCAAATTGGCGCTATTGCCAATTGGGTGTTCGTCAGCTACATTTAGGATTTTAGACTTTCTGAGATCAAGTTCCTTTTTCTGTTACGTCTTGGCTTGGTGGTTCTTTATGTGTTTCAGGTACACATTAGTTCACCCTGCCTCTCAGGACGCGTTTGCAGAGAAGATTTTGCCT
Organism: Lepidium africanum; assembly: GCA_900406405.1. NCBI lineage: Eukaryota > Viridiplantae > Streptophyta > Magnoliopsida > Brassicales > Brassicaceae > Lepidium > Lepidium africanum. Next base: position 12,588 of record OVAX01003644.1, on the reverse strand, counting down.
TCCGATCCTATTACTGCATAAAAAGCAGTGCTCGAGTCAAGCTTGGTGACTATAGACAAGCTCACTTGGGAGGAAATCCCATGCGTATCCTTGTACATACTTGCTTGCTGTTTTTCTTTACTTCTTTATGTGTTATTTTGTGTTTCAGGAAGTGGGAAAGAGTTCCACAAATCAAAGGAGTCGAGCAACGGTGATTCTGGGTGGAAAGCTGATGCACTCAGACCTCTCACTCGCTGGCAAATGAGCGAGATCTGCCTAAGGTTCTGCCCACTCGCCAGTCTCACTCGTTGGATCTGGGCGAGATCTGCCTAACTCGTCAAGGGAATGGCGAGTTCTGCCCCAAAGGTACCAAACTCCATCTTTTTACTTCTACACAATAGCATATGTATTCTTACTTTGCTAGTCTAGAATTCACCTTCAAGCTTTTATACACACAAGAACTGTGTGATTTAAGTTTAAGAGAGGGTTCTAGAGGATATTGACTATGCTTTTGTGTTCTTAGTTTGTTTTTCATGCATTACATACATAGTGTAAAAATCCATTAAGATTTTTCATTTCAGCATCTCATGGCATAGCATGGCATTTAAGGCATAGAAAAACCATACAAATTTGAAAAATTTCGAAAAAAGCATTTCACAAAAATAGTGTGTTCATGTAGTTGCATTCTATTTAGGATCGAGTCTAGATTTGCATTGGGAATTAGGTCTATGCCACCATTTAGACTACTGGTTTGACATGCTAAATTCACTGCCCACGTTGATTGTTGTTGGCTGCATTCATTCTTGTTTTGAAAGTGAAAGTTGAACCATGCTAGGAATTGTTCAAATGAATCTCATTCCTTGATTGAAATTGCTGTGATTTGATGCTTATCCTTGCTAAGTGGTAACCTTAATCCTGATTGCTAATTATCAATGTCTTTGCATCAATTTAAAGTTTGTGGATAGTTTAAAATACTTGGATTATCTTTTCCCTTAATGCTTCTACCTTGTTAGTCCAAGTAGATTCCCACCATGCTGCACATTTCCTTCTTTCAAACCATACCATGCTTGTGTGTGATTGTGAGGTCTGTTTTTCGGTCTAGTGATATGTCTGTATTTTAACCCATTTAAGGTTCATAAATCATCCAATTTTGCATCCATATTACTTGCATATGTCCCATATTAGAGTCTTTTAGGTCTGCATTGCATACCTTGCATTTGCATTTTCCTTGGAGTGGTTTCAGGAGCAGTTTGGAGCATTTTTGGATCAAAGACAAGAGGAGGTTCAGATTGGAAGCAGAACTCATATCAGAAGAGGCTTGGAATATGATAAGAAGACTAACTCACTCTGTCTACTCGCGTGTTACAGCGAGTGAGGCCATATTCACAACTCAAAAATACGACTCGTTGCCTCTACTCGTTGGAACTAGCGAGTCAGTACCTAAAAAGTTTAAACCCAGCCAGACAAAGGCCACTCGCTGGAGTGACTCGCCTGCAGCAGCGAGTGAGCTCATCTCAGGATCCACAAGCACATGACTTGCCCAGTCTACTCGCCTGCGGCTGCGAGTCACCTATTTCTTTGACTTTTATTTTCCGCGTTGACTAACTTTAGGTCTTATGTAAGGAGGCTATAAATACCCCTTTTAGCCCCCAAAAACCTTATCCACGTCTTTTTTACCTCTTTTGGCAAGATCAAACAACCACCTTTTCTTTTGTTCTTATTTAATTTGTTTCTTTAGTGTAAGATCTTGGATTATGAGTTGAATCAATGTTTATGGTTATCTAATGAAAGTTGCTTAGTTTTAACTGCTGATTCTCTCTATGTCTTTCTTTTTTATTTATGGGTTTATGTTTCTCACCATGCTTAGTGAGTAGATCTCTTTAGGGTTAGTGAGGAGATGAGTTAGATCTAAGTTGAATCATGGTAGTCTCTCTTGTTTAGGTTAGTATTGCTTGGATTTTGGTAAATTAGATGTGCTTAATACTTGTTTCAACCTGATCAATTGGAACATGAACTCAAGGCAACAAGCACCTACCAAGTGTTTGATAAAATGCCAAGTTTAGTTCTAATCTAGAATTTGCTGGTCCTTGAACAGAGATTGTTGTTTGGAGCAGTAGATTTGCCTGTTACAGTCTTTGCCTATTGCCAATCTAATTTTGATTACCAAGAGATTTGGTTTTGGTCAATCTCAGATTGAGTTTTCATTATCTATTATAATGGTTTGATTGCTTGATTCATAGTTGTTGTAGCTCAAAATCTCCCTGTTAGGTTGCTGGATAAGAGTAGATAACCATGATTTTACTGAAATCGATTACCCCTGTTTCCTCATGAACCCTTGTTTTGCAACTTATAGCTCTTGTTCATCTTGCTCTGTTTTGTTACCAATTCTCTGTTTTTAGATTGCTCTGTTTTAAGTTGCTCCGTTTTGATTTAGCACTTGAATGATATTTCATCTAGTATCGAATCACTCTTGCTTGATAATGGCTTGAACTAATATCTATCGAATAACTCTTGCTTGATAATGGCTTGAACTAGTATCTAATTGCATTATTGACTGCTAAACATCATCATGTTGGTTTGATAACCTTATATACTATAAGGATTTGATAACACAGAGGGGTGAAAAGCTTTGTTATCAAATTGGCACCGTTGCCAAATCAGGATTTCTTTGTTTACAGTTAGTTTTTATTTGATCATCAGGATCAAGTTCTGGTATTTATAGAGTTTTCTGGGTTTTGACATCATTCACTCTCTATTTTTGATACGTTTATTACTCGAACCAGTTACTCGCCACCCACAGCGAGTTGTTTGTCCCTAGTTGCCGACTCACTCTGTGCACTTGCCTGTGTCAGCGAGTCCTACTTGACCAGACACCTGCTCGCCAGTGCTACTCACCTGCTTCACCGCGAGTCACCAGTTTTTGGGCCAATTTTCTGAGTACATGCATACTAGGTCTCAAGGAGATCAGAATCTGGTTGAGTTGGTTGACAATATTCACAGATATCCACAAATCTGGGTTGGTAATCAGATACAAGCGGACAAGATGAATGAGAACACAACACCGGATGGCTCCACCAACACTAATACAGATCCTCCACCAGTAGTCGATCCACAACATGCACTACAAGCTCGTCGACCTCGACGTATAGGAGCTGGAGATACACCTAGCATCCATACTCAGAGGCATGGTATATAGCCTCCAGCGATCCTAAACAATAATTTCGAGATCAAGAGTGGGCTGATCACTATGATTCAAGGCAACAAGTTTCATGGTTTGCCTTCTGAAGACCCATTGGATCATCTGGATGAATTTGAGAGGCTGTGTGGATTAACAAGGATCAATGGAGTTTCAAAGGATGCACTTAAGCTACAGATTTTTCCCTTCTCACTTAGGGATAAAGCACATCTATGGGAGAAGCACTTACCACAGGGACTCATCACTACTTAGGCTGATTGCAAGAGGGTCTTCCTTGCCAAATTCTTCTCTAGCTCCAGAACTGCAAAGCTAAGAAATTCTATATCCAATTTTGCTCAATCTGGTACATAATCATTAGCTGAGGCATGGGAGAGATACAAGACTTATCAGTCCCAATGCCCACATCATGGACTTTTTGAGGAGTCCATCTTTAGCCAATTCTATCGTGGTGTTCATCCTAAGATTAGAATGCTGCTTGACATTACAAGCAATGACAACTTTCTGAATCAAGATATCGAAGAGGGTAGAGCATTGATTGAAAACTTGGCACTTGCTGATGGCCAATATGGAGAAGACTATGACAGGACTGAGCGAAGATCAGGTGATTCAGACATGGTTAGCAGGAAGGAGCTGAAGACTTTGAATGATAAGTTGGATAAGCTGCTAATGGTTCATCACAAGCAAGTTCACCTAGTGGAGAACGAATAGGTCCAAGAAGGGGAGGATGAGATGGTTGCTAAGATATGTTTCATGCAGAATCAAAGAGGTCAAAGACAATGGAACAACTACAATAAGAACAACAACCTCTCCAACGGAAGCAACAACATAGCTAACCCAAAAGATCAAGTCTATCCACCCAAAGCTACAAAAGCTTGGATCCCTAAGAACCAATACCATCAGATCTTCCAGCCAGCACCAGGTGTGACTCAAGCTTCAACGCTTACACAACAGGATTCAACGGACATTATGGAGATGCTTCAGCAAATTCGACAAGGCCAGACTACACAAGCTGCAGAATTCACATAATGATTTGAACTGCAGGTTTGAGACTTTGAATTCTAGGCTCAAGTATGTTGAAAGCCAACAAGCTTCTTCATCAGTGACACATGGTCAACTATCAGGAAAAGCGGTTCAGAATCCTAAGGAGTACATGGCACAATCTATCACCCTCCAAAGTGGTAAAGAGCTCCCCCCGCGAACTGAAACTACCAAAGTGATAACAAAGGTTTTTGGGCCTATGTTATCAAATCTATTGCAGTACAATAGGTATTGACAAAAGTGTGTTTCTATCACTAAGGGTATAGATAGCCATTCTAATTCAAGCAAAATCAAGCAATGGTGGTGATTCTGTCATAATCAACTAAAGAATGAAAAATGGAGTATCAATACTGAGCAGTACTGAAAAACAGAGTATGAAGACTAAGCAGTAAGCTAAAAACAGAGTGCTAAGAATAGAGTAATTAAGACAATATAGAGCAATGAACTGGAAGCAATAAATGATAAAAATGGGTTCATGAGGAGAGTAGAGTCAACGATTTAAGCCTAACCATGGGTTTCGCATCTCATCTAGCAACCTATTAAGCAAGTCAAGGGCTAAGGATTCAAGTATCAAATAATCAAGTCATTCTCATGGTCAAGAAATCTTAGCCTGAGCGTGACCTAACCCAAATCTCTTGGTGATTACACATTCAGACTAGCATAAAGAAACAATCCAACACAACCAACTGACGCTCTGAACGACCAATCTCTTGGGTCAAAACCATCAATCCTAGATCGAACCTAAGCCTAGCATATTATCAAGCACCTTTCAGGCATAACAGCTGCGAATCAAATTTCAAGTGATCAGGTTAAAACAAGCCTTAAAACCATTTAATCTAGAAAGACCTATGGCAGAATTCAAGCAAACAAGAATGAAACCCCATGGTCAGTTCTAGATCTACTTCATCTCCTCACAAAACCCTAAGCAAACTACTCACTAAGCATGGTGAGAAGCTCAAACTCAAGCATAGAAATGAAAAACATAATGAAAGACTAAAAACAAAGCTGAAAACGAAATCAACTAACCAAATTCGAGATTCAACAAAGATCAAAGAATTTCATGAAAGAAGTAAAGAACAATCACAAAGGTAATGAAAAACTATTTCAAATCTATGTAAAAAAGAGCAAAAACTGGGTTACAACATTTTTTTGCTAAATGGGTATATATAGATCCTCAAACATAAAAAAACTCTAGTCTGAGTCAGCATCAGGCAAAGTCGGTCAAAATAATGAAGTCGGTTGATGCTGCTTCAGCGCTCACTGGCGAGTTGGGTGGCGAGTTCAGAATTCAGCTTCAGCCAGTTCCAAAAATCTCAGCTTCAGGGTTACTAGGCGAGTTGGATTGGCGAGTGTTCCAAAATTTGTATTTTTGGCTTGGTCACTATGCTCTACTCGTTGGTACTGGCGAGTCCAGGTATTGAGTGCTTCATGATTTTGCAATTCTGGCCCTGTTTTTCCACTACACTCGTTGGTACTGACGAGTCTGGACTAATTTGGCTTATGAAATCTTCAGTTTGCAAGGTCCTCTGTTCAGGCACTTTATCTTAGGCTGATCCTTGCAGTCTTTATGCCAATTTCACTCTAGAATGCTCCAATAAGCTCAAAAGTACTTGAGTGCTCCAAATGCAACGTGTATGCAAAAATGATCTTAATGCGACTCTAGAATACTAAATATGCAATGAGAATGAATGCAAATGGATGTGAATTATGCAGCTAGAATGGGGTAAAATGCATGTATATCAACTCCCCCAAACTTAGTTCTTGCTTTGCCTCAAGTAAGTGCAATGAACTAAGAAGGAAAAGAGGTTGCAGATGCAGGGAATATCTAACTCGCCAATCAGGCACCTCAACAGGTTGAAACTGTAAAGCACAAGTGAACCAATATTCCATTATGACTCTCACCATATACTCGTCTATAAGCTTAGCATCCAGTCCTCAAATCCCTAATGCCTAAGCTAGTCTCTAAGAGTGCAGACTTGAATCCTTATTTCTAGAGATGAATGCCTCAAGAGGGACTATAGATCAATGAACATATGATTCAACTTCCTGAACTTGGCATGACATAGATTCAATTAAGCACACTTGTCAATTCTTTGTTTGTTCAGTTTAAGCACAAACTCATGGTCTTTGAATCCGCAGCCTATTCAATGGTCTGCTTCACTTCCTTTTTAAGGATCCACACCAATGAATGGTTACTTCATATTCTAATCTCCGGAGTTTAAGTGAGGCATAAGAAGTACGGGTTTACGCATAATTCCCGCTCACCTTAAGCATCATCGAATGAGTTGCAGTTGGAAGAGCTTTCATTTTCAGTTATTTTGCCATACCAGGCTCAAGCAAGAAAAATGTTGAATGCATCTATAGGCCCTAACTCGGTGAGTTTAATGTCCAAATTAGAAGGAAACAAGCCTGACACTTTCAAGACACAAACACAAGCAAAGTTCTCCAAGGCAAATTATCCACCTATAAGCTTTCTACAGAGAGAGATCAGCAAATCACTAAGTTCGCTATGGTTACCAGCCAACAACCTAGCAAGACTGCCTAATCAGCAAAATGATTCTCATAGAACTAGACTCAATCCTATATGCAATGCATAAACACTCTATTTTTTGGAATGCTTTTCTAAAAATTTTCAAATTTTTATGGTTTTTCTTTGCCTTAAATGTCATGATATGCTATGAATGCATAAAAGCCAAAGATAAAAACACAATAAACATGATTAATGAAGTATAGGACCCTCTCCCAAACTTAAATCACACAGTCCCTGTGTGAATAAAAGAGTAGGAGAAGAATCCTAGATAGACAAAACAAACATGAACAACAAAAACACAAGAAAATAGAGTTATGGAAATTACAATGGTGTTGGAGCTTGTTGCCTCAAAAGTCGAATAGATGAGCTGTTGAAGCATTCATTTCCTCGAGGGTGTAACTCACAGGGATGCTTGTTAGTTCTAGAGCCAGATCATCAAGCTGCTCATTGGTCCTGCTTGGCTCGCCAGTAGGATCGTCGAGTTGAGCCCGCGAGCTACCATATCTCAGCCTTGGCTTTTTTCTTCCTCATGACCTTTGCTTCAGCTGAGGAGTGGCGAGCTGGAGCTGACTGAGCTGACCCAAAAGTTTCTCCAGTGGAGACTGAGTGCCTTTCCTTGATCTCAGTTATCTTCATCCTCAGGTCCTCTCTTTCTTTAGCTCACTCGCTCTTCTCCCTGGTCAGACCCTTCACCGTCTTCACCAGCCATTTCCCAAGCTTCTGCAACTTTCCAATTCGCTTGTGAGCTTCCTTAGTCGGGATACCCATTTGTGGCTAGGTGAACTCCTCAAAGAAATACACTTTTGGCTCTGCTTCAATTTCAGCTTCATCATTGGCTTCTTCTAGCTATGGTGAAGCTTGACTGAATAGGTACAGCAGATGAGCAAACTCCACATTCTGGGCTGATCCCAGCGAGCTCAGTTTTGTACATGGCATGATGATTTGAGCATCATAGTTCGCTGGGCGATAAAGGTTGTACATCAAACTTTCATCTTGATCCTTCCAGCCTAACACTTCTGAAACTTTGAGTGAGTGAGCATCCATGAATCTTGGTGCTACAACCCCAGCTTCATCCAGTCTGATTCCACAGGCAATCAGGATGGGGGTTATGACTCCTCCAATGCTGATTGCTTTTGGCTTGTGTCGATTGGCTTGAAATGCTGTTCTATACCTGTAAACACAAAAGTATCTAGCCAAAGCATAAGCCAAACCCGTGTTAGCATCATCATCCATCAACTCTCTTCTGCTTGGAGTCGTTTCAATTATCTCCTTCAAGGCCATGTCCAGCATTTGCATTTTATCCAAGTTGATTGGTCCTGTGGACGGCCTTGAATACATCAAGTTTGCCATGACTCGCCGAGCACAGTTGATAGCTGGGTTTCTGATTCTGTTTCCTTTGCTTCGGGATGGAATAAATGGAGTATTTCCACTAAGCATAAACCATACATCGTTCAGCTCCTTCTCGTCTATGTTGGGGAAAGCCGCAATGCCTGGTGGAAAGCCATACAACTCCTCATTTGCTTGAAGGTGAAGGTGTACTGTTGGTTATGCACCTTGAACGTTATGAACCCAACTCCATTCTCGTTAACTAGGGCCATAGTAATGTTTTTATACTCTTGAACCTCTACTGTGGCCAAGAACTGAGTAGTTTCTCCCTTCTAGCCATTACATACCATAGTGGACATTTGAGACAGCCTAGAAATCTCCAACAACAAGTTTACATCTTCAGCTATCCCCATTAATTCCAAAGTCGATCTATGGGGGTAGATCGTACCCTTGAAGCCCATCTTCCAAATCGCCTTATATGCTTCATTTGGGCTCAGTTTCTTTTTCGATTTCTTGGCTCACCGTGGTGCTTGCCTCTCCTCCATGATGATGAATGCTTGGTCCTCTGTATAACCATCCCTCATCAACCCTTGGATGTTGCGGATGAACTCGGTTTCTCACTCATCCACATCCATTGGAGACCCTTCTCTTTGTGCTTCATTTGCATCATGCGCTTCAAAACTGGCTCTTGGTGTCTCTCCCTCACTTTCTGAAAGCGCAGCTATGCCCTTGCCTTTATCTACTGCAGGCGCAGCACATTCCTTTTCATTTGAAGTCTCAACTCGCTGGGTAGAGGGTTGAGTTTTAGTGTGATCCTCTTCCTCATCCGAACTTTGGTCATGTAAAACCATCTTTCTCCTCCCCGTCTTGCCTTTCTTAGGCTTTTGTTTTCTTGTTCTTGGCACAACGCCATCCAAAGGGTTGCCTCGTTCTTCAACTTGCCTCTTTTCTTTCATTAAGGCTATTTCACAAGCCCTCAACTGAATTCTGTCTGCCATGGTTGTTGGATAAGGCATCATCTTGGAAAGATTTAGCTTGGACTCGCCACCCACTTGGATCAACTCGTCGGTCTACTCTTTGGTATGCTCACGAATGTGTTAAAGATGGCTTTTAGTGAGATAAAATGATCTTAGAGAGAGAAATGTATGTTGAAGTGTGAGGAAGAAGTTAGCTAAGTCCCATATTTATAGAAGATGGCATTGATGTGGAGAACAAAATATGACACAAGTTTTGGCAAAACCATGGGCTCGCCAGTCCTACTCGTCATACCACCCTATGCTTAGCCACAAATTCTCTGCTTCAATCTGCATCACTCGTCCATCAACTCAAAAGCAACCACAAATTTTCTGCTCAATCCTAGACCACACGTTTCAACTCGCCGGTACTGTAGCAGCAAAGTGACTTCAACCTCCTAGTGCTCTAATTGGGCTGAACCCGTGTGCTGACAAGTACTGTTCATGAAGCCCAAAAATTTTTAGTTCGAACCACAACTGCTCAGTGACTATTCCTTCCTTTTTTCTGATCGAGCTCCCGCACCACAAAGACATAAAAATGCAAGAAACACGAATTGAGGAAAGACTTAGTGTGAGCAAATAAGTTATTGTTGCAAGATCAAACCAAAATAGCCAAAGAGAATGGATGATGTATTTGAGTGAGTAAGTAGGATGAGCAATAGGGGATCATTAAATTGTTCTCCATGATTTGTCCCCTATGCCAGCACTCACTCAGCACATTATCATCAACCTAGCAAGCAAGCTCTATACTCAATGACTAAATGACCACAAAATCAAACTTAGGCAAAATATTCTAGTAGTGCAAAGAAAAACTTGTAAATAAAAGCAAAGGATATATAAAAAGGATAGTCATGGGATTGCCTCCCAAGTGCGCTTGTTTAGAGTCTCAAACTCGACTCTTCACACTTTAGCTTAGTGTGGTGTTTCAAGGGAAACCAGAGTTCCCTTTTCTTCATTCTCAGCCTATGAATCCTCGTTTAGCTTTGTAACTATAAAACTTTAGTCTTCAATCGTTGGCCTCCTCGAATCTCCATTCAGATCAAAATCCAATTTTTATGCACCACCCTGATCTAGTTCAATGGTTTTGTTCTTGACATCGATCACTGCTCCAACTGAAGCTATGAATGACCTTCCCAAAAGTAATGGGTCTTGAGGCTCTTCATCCATGTTGATGACAATGAAGTCAGTATGGACTTCAACATTGCCAATTATGGACTTCAACATTGCCAATTCTAATAGGAAAACTTTCCAGCAAGCCATGTGGTGAGTGTGTACTTTTGTCAGCTAGCACAAGAGACATCTTGCTAGGCTTGTAGTCATTCAACCCCAGCCTTTTTGCTACTGTGAATGGCATCAGGCTTATGGAGGCTCCAAGATCGCATAGCCCCTTTTTAAAGTGGAGGTAACCCAGTGAGCAAGGTAGAGTAAACGTCCCTTAATCCTCTAGCTTTTTCAGCATAACCTTAGCTTCAGCAACAGCTTTACACTCATAGCTCTCTATGTCCAGACTTTCAACTGAGTAAACCTTCGCTTTGATGGATTCCTTCAAAAATTTCTGATACTGGGAAATTAGAGCAAACGCATCAAGCAGTGGAATTTTCAGCTCAACCTCTCTCATTTGCTTCTCAAAAAGCTCTCTGTACTTCTGCGTTGATCCTTCTTGAGGCGAGCTGGGAAGGGTGCCTTAGGTTTGGTAGTATTGGGGTTCAGCATTGTAGGCTCAAAACCTGGTTTTGCAACATCTGTAGGCTCAATTCGCTAGTCTGACTGGCGAGTTGGACTGGCGAGTTGGCTTGGGGATGATTTTCCAGCTTGTTTTCTCTCCCATTCTTGGTTCACATAGTCCTCAGTGTCTATAGACTGTGCAGCTCGAGCTGGTAGTTCTTTTACCGCTCTAGAGTGTAATAGATTAAGCTGTATACTCCTTTGGGTTCTCAACTGCTTTACCTGGTAATTGACCCTGAGTCTTGACTGAAGCAGATGCTTGCTGGCTTTCAACAAATTTGAGCCTAACATTCAAAGTCTCAAATTTACAGTTCAAATCGTTATAAGACGTTTCTTTTGTTGAGTCTAGCCCTGACGAATCTGTTGAAGCATCTCCATGATGTCTGAAGGTGCCGGCTTATCTGACGGTGAAGCTTGAGGCGCAGGCTAGAAGCTCTGGTAGTATTGCTACTTAGGTATCCAAGCCTTTTGCTAAGCAGCCTTGGGTGGATAAACTTGGTCTTCAGGGGTGGCTACGTTGTTGCTTCGGTAAGAGAGGTTGTTATTCTACTTGTAGTTATTCCACTTTCTCTGACCTTCTTAATTCTGCAAAAAACTGATTTCAGCAACTATCTCTTCCTCCCCTTCTTGAGCTTGATCCTTGTCAACAAGATTGACTTGCTTATGATGAACTAGGAGCAGCTTATCTATCTTGTCACTCAAACTCTTCAACTCTTTGCGTCTAACCGAATCGGATTCACTTGACTTACGCTCAGTACGATCATAGTCTTCCCCATATTGGCCATTAGTAAGTTCCAAATTCTCAATCAACTCGTGACCATCATCCACGTCTTGGTTCAAGAAATTCTCGTTGCTAGCTGTATCCAATAGCATACAAAGTTTAGGCTGAATGCCTCTGTAAAACTGGCTCAAGATAGTTTTCTTGTAACGCTCCCAGGCTTTAGCTAGAGACTCTGTCCCACTCTGAACAAAGTTGGAGATAGAATTTCGCAGCTTAGCAGTTCTGGAGGTGGAGAAGAACTTAGCTAGAAAGACCACTTCGCTGTTAGCCCAAGTGGTTATGAGTCCTTGAGGAAGGTGCTTCTCCCAGATATGAGCCCTATCACCGAGTGAGAATGGAAATATGCAAAGTTTCAAGGCATCTTCAGATAGGTCATTGATCCGAATTAGGCCACAAATCCTCTCAAACTCATCGAGATGGTCGAGTGGATCTTCAGTTAGTAGACTAATGCTATAGTGTTTTTCAGGGCAAGCAACAATTATATATATAGATCAACAAACGCTTCACAACATCATGTCGTTGCTAGCATTTGAGGTTCGAACCCAAAGGAGTTAAGGCACACAATAGGAATGCACGATTCTATACTAATCTAGAGCAATGATGAGAAATGATTAGGCAAACTAGAACTAAAGCAAGAAACAAACAAAATATAAGCAAACAAATGCAATCTAATCTTAGCCAAATCAACAAGCAAGCAACAAGATTAAACTAGCCAATGCAATCGAAATTTAACTAGGGAAATAACAATAAGATGAAGGCGAATGATTTACACAAGGCAAATGGATGAATGATGCAACAAGGAGACAATGAGTGCATTACCTAAGGCATGGAACACAACAATCCTAGCAAGACTGCCCACTCTCATGGCACTAATCACTATTTAAGAGAAATGACCCAACTAAACTCTCATTTGTGTGATCAAGACTCCCAAATGCATTAAAAAATCAAGTCCACTATGACCAATCAATCCCATAACATCATCTCTCAATGGCTATGGAGA